>PVJS01012365.1:0-44020 GCA_004027185.1 Glis glis | reverse complement strand
ATCCCAGTACTTTGGGAGGCGGAGACCGGAGGATCTGGGTTCACAGCCAGCCTCAGCTCCCTCTCGCTCTCTCTCTCTCTCTCTCTCTCTATTTCTCTCTCTCTACTTAGTGAGGCCCTCCGCAACTTCGTGAGACCCGGTTTCAAAATAAAGTATAAAAAAAAATAGGGCCGGGGGTGTAGCGCGGAGGTAGAACGCCCCTGGGTTCAATCCCCGGTACCGCAAAAAAAAAAAAAAAGGAAAAAGGCAAAGTTTACAAAATGATTACATGGTACCACAGATAGGAAAGAAATTAAAAGCAATAACACATAATTAGACCCAAACTTGAAAACAGTTCAAAAATCCAACCTAAGGCAATTAATTGTTGAATTGACATCTATCGTTTTTAAATCTACTTTTGTAGAACATAGCTACATTTTTAATAGAATTAATGTATGAAAACTCGACACAGAATTTATGAAACTGAAACTGAGTGTTGAGGTAAAGGTCGGAGCATCTATTTCTGGATAAAGAACATATGCATGTCTATATGTTCATTCAGTTGCTTTGTGGCCAGTCCTACTGAACTCTTGCAGACACGGACTGCATTAGTGATATTGTCTGTGGGATACACGGACAGGAGAAATGGAAATAATGCCCAGTGTGCTGTTAGAAACTGCTGATCCCGATCTTACTAAAATGAGTAAGAGTGTCATGCACCAGTAACCTGACCTTTAACCTAAACTTGCCTTTGGGGAATTTTGAAATGGACTAAATCAACTGAAATGGCCATTGCAATTGAAGGCCCTGTCAAAATTTTTAGTTTTCGAAGGGAGTAATTGGAATCTGAAATGGCCTGTACACTACTTGGAGCTTCCCTTTGCAGTATACCTAAAATCCAATACATTTTACTTCCTCATTGTAGGGCATCACCTAAAACATGTTAAATAGCCCTTTTCAATCAGATACTGAGATATTCTGCTATATTGATTCAATATTTGTCTGGTGAGTCTTTCTTTAGTATAAGAAATGGGAAATTGTTTAAAAGATGAGAAATTGTTTTAAAAACTGAATTTAACATATATATTTTGATGACATGAACTAATAATTTCCCCTGCTAATATCATAACGTTGGAGACTATGACACACAGAGAAAAGAATTCTTTTGCTAAGTTTAAAGGAAAAATATTTTCTAGATTATCTAAATATAATTTGTATTTGAGTTATAAAATAATTAAATTGAATTATGTATTCAATTGTATTTTTCCCCATTTATGCCTGTGCCATGAGGTATTTTTTGTACCGGACAGAAAACTAAAGGTTTTTTTGTTAACATCACTGTATGTTTTAAATTATACTAATAAGCAACAACATATCAGCTGTGAGGTGAGACTACATTGAAAAAGACTGCTTCAGTTTACGGAAAATACCAGCTGTCTCCACTCTGTGAAGACGGATTACCACCTGTCCTGTTATCTTCCATACACAATACAAGGCACGTTGGCCATTTTAACCAGGATAACTGTACCCATATGTTCTTTAAATCTGGGCTGCACACTGCCTACCATTAAATATTCGTAATGGAGCATTGTAAATAGGAGATTAGCATAGAAGACAGGGTATTTAAGCAGAGTCTAAGCCTCTGTTTTATTAAACCTCTTTCCTTGTTCTCAAAACCTTGCACAACCTATGATATTAGTTAAAAATTGCCAATTTTAGCTAAATAGTGAAATATTTATATTCCAAGTATAAATAGAAAATGATGCTTTTTTTAAGGCATAGTAAATTTCAGGGTACAGAATAAATTAATTTACACTATAAGTTAAAAATACTGAATTGAATTTATTTACACAATAAGTTAAAATTTAGGTTGCTTTTTAAAAATGTTAATTTGTTTAAATGATCACATTAAAAAAAAGTAACCTCAGGTGTTTAACACAATGGCTGCTACCTCCAGTGTAAAGAATAAAAATTTAGAATTGTTTATGACCACAGAAATGGTTTATAATGGTTACTGGCTAATTTAACTTTTAATTTTCTCCTCATCACTTACTAAAAAAGTTACATTATTGAATATACTCTACAAAACATAGTATGTGAAAAAAATCACAGATTTTAAACATGATAGCTGAAAAAGTTACTTTTATTTGAAAAATCAAATGAATATTTTCAATTACATAGTTATTTTACTAAGTATTTAACCAACAGATGGGGATAGTTAAATGTGTGCATTTTTACAATGGAAGAAATGGAGAAAAATAATGTGCACTATTATCAAATGCTTTTAGGTACTTGGCTAGCCTGATATGTAACCAATAGTATGTGAAATATGTACAGTTAGATATTGAATTATGTTTCAGTGAGTGCGGAGCTAAACCAGCTATTTAAAAATTAAACCCAAGTCTGCAGATATAGCTCAGTGGCAGAGCACTTACCTAGCAAGCATGAGACCCTGAGATCAACCCCCAGAACCTCAAATTTAAAAAAAATTGAACCCAAAGTATGGGCCCTATAATGTTTATATAATTTGCATTAGCCTGCTTGAGCAAGGTACCAAGAATGACAGTCATTTAGCCTATTCTTCAATATCTGAAATCTCAAGGCAATATGAATTAATCCAAAAGATTAATAACCTAAAGCAATGAAAAATAATTTATAAAGAGTAAAAAGTATATTTAAAATTTCATTGTATGTCTTTCTAATTTCAGATTCCTTCATTACAGTCATAATTCCCAGCCCTCTTGGAGAAAAATAATAGACTGGTATTTACGGATGTAATTTGTCTTACATTGCATAGTTCCAATTTATATTAGTCAAACATTTTATGTCTTTGCAACTTGTAAAATGTTAGAATTTCCTGATTAAACTTTGAAATAAAAAGAATAGGGAGAAGCAAGCAGAGATTAAAGGAACACATTACAAAAGCTTTCTTGATTTACAAAACTTTTCTTAAAGTAAAGCAGAAAGCCATTGTAATTGTTAAAGACAGAGCCCTTTCATGTGTGCAGATGGGAAGTACTTCTAGAGAGGGTCAGATTACCTTAGGCTGAAGACCAAGAAAACTTAACTGCCCCAGGCCTTGAGTTTTGTGGCCAGAACAATTCATTCATTGAGCACTAAGATTCGGTAATCAAAGTATGAGGACAAGGGTGTGATTTTCATCTTATCTGAGGACAAGCCAGTACCAATTCAAAAGAGACACATTTTCAAAAGAAAATGGCATCTCACACATGGCTAGGATTTTTCAGAGCGTGGTCCTTATTTCACTTCTATTTCATTTTATAAGTCATTGACTATATATAATACACCAGAAATGTATACTGTGTTTGACAATTCCAAACAATAATTTCATATTATATTTTAAAAGTACCTTCAGAAATCACAAAGGACACATACTGTGTTGCATCAAAAATTAGGGGAAAATGTACATATAGTCAATACTTATATATGATGTATGTATATACATATATATACACACATACACATGTATATACATACATATATATATGTGTACACACACACATATACACTCCCTGTGTTCAATCAACATTCTTCTATGTGGGCTCCAATGGCCCCAGCTTTAAGCATTCTTCTGAAACCACTTCAAATTGCTACAAATAGCCAGACGAATCAATAATATGAATCAAGGTCTGTATGTGGCATAGCTTGCTTGGTTTTTCAACACCACCCTTGAGAATAGTTGCAATGGCTTACAATATTATATTTAATTTTAGCTATTTAAACTTAAATGTTAGGTAAAAGTGAAAATAAATGCATACATGGACAAAATGCATTTTCAAGGTACTAAAACATTTCAACTATTGATGTAAATGCCATGCCAATCATCTGTTCTATAGGAGAGCATTTTCTCTTAAAGATTCAGCACAGAAAACTTGTAAATGTGCCTGTTCCCTTTTTCCATTATTTAGTGTTTGACTAAAACAAAAAATACAAACAAACAAAAACAATGGCAAAACCAAGAAGACAAAAGGGATATGAAAAACACAGGTCCTGTCAGGGTCCCATGACATGATAAAGAAAGGAAAGACAGTCATCTATTATGACAAGGTCGAAATTATTCTTTGTACCTTGGGCTCCTGGAAACATTATCCTCAAAAATATAAAATTGGCAGTGGTATAAATTTGAATTTAAGATTATAAAAGTGCTGAATAATTAAAAAAACTTAGATTTTCTAAATTCTGAAATATTTCAAAATTTAGGAAGAAAAAAATTAGCACTAAGTGTATCTGGATTAATTTCAACCCCTCTCTACCAAAGGTCCAAAGACCTTTATATTCAATTTCTATTTAAAATTACTGATTCCCTGCACTTATTTCCAAATAAAAATATAAATCAGATTAACACTGATTTTCATCTGATATAACATACATCCAGTATTTCTACATATTGACTAGTATTCTTTTCCTCCTGCCACATTATGTATATTATTTATGATAATTTAAAAATTTTTCTATCACACTTATTGAGATACAAGTTATAATTACTAAGGTAAAATTTAGTAAAGTTTAATCAAGATATATATTAAAATTCACCTATTAGTCATAATTTGAAGTAAATAAAACAAAATCAAATAAAAATACATTCAGATGAATATTTTTCTAAAGTGATCTTTATAAATATAGAAAAGGAATTAACTAACAAGTAATATTGTTTAGCTAATGTCTTTATATATACCTTTTATCTCAAAATACAGTATTAAATTGTAATGAGCAGTATCTAATAAAAACTGAAGACTTATCCTCTAACAGTTGTAATTATGAATCTAAATATGGTACTATAGTAACTGGACTTACAATTGCCAATCTAGTTAAATAGTGTAGTCTACACAAGTTATTATCTAACCAAGAGGAAAAAAAATAACAGTATATAGCCATCTTCTTTGAACGAGTTAGACCAGCAAAAAAAAAAAAAAGCTTCCACTGATAACTTTACTAAATAAATTTACCTGGATTAAAGGAATGAAAAGCATTAGCAAGCCAGATTAAAAGTCTGAAATAAAAAATCTACATCTTTTGTCAGGATTTATCATTAATACTTATCCCATTAAATAATGATGAATAGCATTATAATCAAAGTCTTTTATAAGTGGCTATTTATTTGTTTTCAACATAAATCTAAAGTATTTTGCATTAAAAAGGACATCATCCTTTAGAAAAAATAATTTTAAAACAATTAGAAAAAATTAAGCTAAATTATCCAATTTTGGCTGTTTACTTCACCTGTGATGCCATCTTAAATGTCAATGAAATTTGTTGAGAATGGTAAATTCATATGTTTAACATCTAGATATATGACTATATTTTGCAAAATCTGAATTCCCATCATCATTTTTCACCTATAATAAAGAAAAAAAGGCATATTTAAGGAAAAACTGTTAAAACCCCAGCATGGAGAAGCCCAAAGCCATCCTGAATCTGAAAGTAGATCTGGCATGTACTCAGATTATGTCCCTGTAAAATAATCCTCTGGGGACATATCGTTCCCTCAGCTTTGAAGGATTTATCTTAGACAGATTCATCTGACCTATTACCAATTCTAATCCAGAGAATCCAAACAAGAAGGCAAGAAAGAAGGAAATGAGCTTCCTTTCACCCCCAATTCTCAACTTCCAATCAGAAAATACCTTTGTTTCTATTTTGCTATGTAAATTCTTATCAATGTTTAAGAACAAAAGCTACTATAAGACAGAACCTAGATTGTTGTGTGATTGTTATATTTAAGTAGATATCATGACTCTATGTCATCCAAAGGCTTTCAGTACATATTAACTGATGTGGAATAATACTTTATAATACATTTAATATCGAAGCATAATATGGTAAGCACCAAAGCCTTTGGATAGCAGATTTTTTTAATCGACTAATAAAAGTATACATATATATGATAAATCATTTATGAGAAATTATAAACTAATTCTAATTTATTGTTTTTCTCTTGGAACATAAAGCTAAATTATGTTATGGTATTCATATCTATAAACAAAAAAGAAATCAAAGTGAAAGCCCATATTGCAGAAATAGAAATACGCAGATACATTGGAATGACTATGGTCCACAAAAGAAGCAGTATTCAATGGAAGAAGAGAAATATTTGAAAACTGATCACAATAGAAGAGCAGCTTGGAAAAGTATTTAACCCAAGAAAGGTTCTTACATAGAAAATGTGGTAACTTTTGTTCGAGGGAAACTGTATTTTTATAATGTGAACCACTGAAGCCTTACTGCTTCTCTTCTATTTACTTACTGGGTTACTGTCAATATCCGGCTATAAGTTTCAGCGAAATAGTTAATGCTTCTAACAAAAATAAACCATTGCTCTTTAATTGGCAATTTTTGGATTTTCTTTCTGGTTACTTTACAGCAGTCTTTCCTAATTCAGTGATTGCTCAGTGTTTTAGACTCTTCAGGGTATTAAGCAGTCAAAAGAAACAAAACTAGCTCAATTAGATCTTTGGCTTTCTTTCAAACTTTCCAAGTTTTCTTTTTTTTTTTTTGCACGTGAGGTACTGGGGATTGAACCCAGGGGTATTCTACCTCTGGGCTACACCCCCAGCCCTATTTTTTATTCTTTTACTGGGAAACAGTTGTGGAGGCCTCACTAAGTAGCTGAGGCTGGTCGCGAACCCGGATCCTCTGGTCTCAGCCTCCCAAGTACTGGGATTACGAGCGTGTACCACCACACCCGGCTCAAACTTTCCAAGTTTTAAAACTATGTTGTAAATTAAATTTTAAAAATTTGCACATAATTGTACATATCTATGTGATGCAATGTGATATTTTAATATACGTATACAATGTCTAATGATCAGAACTAGGTAACTGGCATATCCATCACCTTAAACATTTACCATTTGTGTTGGGGACATTCAAAATCCTCTCTACTAGCTATTTTGAAATACACAATAAACTGTCAATCGTAGTTAGCCTACTATGCTACAGAACATTAGAAGTTATTCTAACCAACTGCACTCCTGTAGCCACTCACTTACCCCTCTCCATCCCCCCATCTTAGTCTCAAGTTTTGAATGTTACCTTGAACATTTCTTTGGTCTTCTAAGCTGCCCTCTAATATGCCAGAAAATAAGTACAAGTACCCAGAATTCCTCTGTGCTTCTAGGAAGCCCCATGTAGAGCACAGTGCTCACCAACATCAAACACTCTGATACGGCAACTGCCCTAACCTAGGTATCCTAATTCTTCACCACATGTTTCTATAACCAACTTATTGATTCTTTTTTATTGTTCTTCCTGGAGCAAAGAATCAGCACCATGATGACATAATTTTTTGTTTACAAATATTTTATCCATTTTGGTAAAAAGTTCAATGCACTGACAACATGCTATCTCTGAAACTGTCATATCAAAGTAAATTATGATTTACAACCCTCCAACATATATGTCATTTCATACTATCAATTTGTGCTTGACTTTCACACTGGCTATTATATCTGACCATCTGGAGATCATGGTTAACCCAAGCTTTAGTTAGCCCAACTAAGTCCACAGATTGATTCTTTGAACAAGAAATTTTGAACATCTTCTAAGTCAGATAGTGCAAGGATGGATTAAAATACCAAGACTGTCACATCCCTGAAATTTCCTGGCCAGAGGAACTTCTGATTTTTTCAACTGAGGAATAAAGTATTGACTCAACAAAGCGAGGGTAAATTAAGTAAAATCAATGTAAATGGCTCTAAGAGAAAGCTGAACGTGGCACAAGAACAACTTCATTGATGAAAGAACAGAGATACTGGATGTGTTCTCAATGTAATCCAACTTCATTGATGCAAGAACTGAATGTGTTCAGTATCAGAGATACTGAATGTGTTCTCAATGTAAGCCAACCAAAGATCCATTGCTTCCCAGCTGTTTACTCAGTGGATTTCCCTGTCAATAGCTAGGCTTTAAAAGATTACCTATTCCACGGCAGACAGTCCCCAGTATTGATCTCCTCTGGACATGATCTTCCCAATCATGTTCTTTTCAAGGTCCATATAAGGTAATGGCTTCTTTACCCAAAGCCACTCTTCCCTAACATCACAGAATATATTCAGAAAGGCAAATTGATGTAGGTTAAAATTTTAGGCCTTAATAAAGGGCAATAAGAACAAAAAGAATGAAAAGTAACCAAACCAATTTACTTCCTCCTTTTAGCCCATCTCAAATTTTATTGGGGGAGTCTACTTTTTTTTTTTTTTTTGCGGTACCAGGGATTAAACCCAGAGGCGTTCTACCTCCGTGCTACACCCCCGGCCCTATTTTTTATCCTTTATTTTGAAACCGGGTCTCACGAAGTTGCGGAGGGCCTCACTAAGGAGAGAGAAAGAGAGAGAGAGACAGACAGGGAGAGAGAGCAAGAGAGCTGAGGCTGGCCGCGAACCCGGATCCTCCGGTCTCTGCCTCCCAAAGTACTGGGATTACAAGCGTGCGCCACCACGCCCGGCCTGGGAATCTACTTTTGAGTACATTCATCCTTTGATAAATTCATTTGTCAATAACACATAGATATCAAGGCTAAAACTTAATCCTAAATGCAAAATATACAGGTTTGAACCAATTAACTATAGCAAGATAAAAATGTAAGAGTTTCATGTGTAATTAGAAGTTGTATACAAAACAGTATTAACATTTTACTGAGTCTTATCTATGTGGATTAGGAAAAACAAAAGGAGAAAGTAAATGGAAATTGCATATTTTAAGCCATATTAAGAGTTGCATTTCCAATGGAAATAAAATATGTCAAGCCTGAACATAATTTTGTGTGAAGGTAATTTTCTGATGTATAAAATGAACTCAGTTTGGTTTACATACTTAATTGAGACTCCTCCATGATCAAGGAACCGCATTAAGTGTTAGAGGCAAGATAACACAGGGAGCCAGACACAGTAGCATATGCCTATAATCCAGCAATTCAAGGGCTTGAAGAAGAAGGATTGCAAATTTGAGGCCAGTCTTGGCAACTTGGTGAAACCCTGTCTTAAAATACATAGTAAAGCCAGATATGTGGTGCACACCTGTAATCCCAGTACTTGGGAGGCTGAGACAGGAGGATCACAGGTTCAAGGACAGCCTCAGCAAGTCGGAAGACTCAACAATCTAGCAAGACTCTCTTTCAAAACAAAAAATAAAATGGCTGGGGGTATAGCTCAGAGGTAGAATGCCCCTGGGTTCAAACCCCAGAACCCCCCCACCACACACACACACACACACACACACACACACACACACATACACACACACAGTAAATTATGTAAAAGGCCTATGGATGTAGCTCAGTGATAGAGTACTCCTGGGTTCAATCTCCAATACCACCCCCAAAATAGGAATGTGAGCATGAGCAAATTTATTTAAACTACCTGAATCTCAATTTCTGAAAGTGAACATAGTACTATTACTTCATTGAGTTGTTGTGAGAATTAATTAAATTAATAAATGTAAGCCAATGTATGAGTATGCCACAATGAAACCTACCATTCTGTATAATTAATATTCGCCAATAAAAATGTAAGCTAGTGCTTGGCACATAGTAAACACTTAGAAAGTACTGGTTATTATTATAATTACCATAGCCTTTCACCTCAAATTCTCCCAGAACTTTAGAAAACTTAGACTGTATTCCATAATATGGTTTTACTAAGGAGCAATTAATCACACTAAGCCAAATATATAAAATAGATAGAAGTTAATTATGTTAACTAGAGCATTTATAACTCAATATTCTTCTTCCTTTGGGTCCATTCAGAATTTCAGTGGTGATTTTCCACATATATAAACATAACTTCTATAACATAAGTATTCTCTCTATGGTGCTTAAAAAGCTTCGAACATCCAAGAATGTACTTAAGCAGTTTGATTAGCGCCTTATGTCAGATAAATGAACAGTTTTTGTAAACACTGAATGAAATGCAGGTCATTTTGAAGTAAGGGAGTCCCTGTAGTCCAACAAACATCACAAATGGAAAGCCTCCAACTCCAAAATAATATGATTTTGTTCTCAAAATAAGTGTACCTTTTAAAAAGTCAGAATTTTAGGAAAGTAATAAGCATTTTAAAAAAGCTCTTAAGCAGCAGAATAGAAATGGGTATGTTTGCATATAAAATATGTGGCAAGTCCCTGGCACAAAAAAAAAGCCCTTTTAAACAGGGAGCAGAATCTGGCATGACGTTATATTTGTCAGACAACAATTACGTACAAGAAAAACACAATACATATAAAAGAGTAGAAAAGTATTCTAGCCAGTTAAGAGGCCAAATTTTAAAGATATACTAGGTTAAGCCAGGAGTGGTGGCGCACACTTGTAATCCCAGTACTTGGGAGGCTGAGACAGGAGGATCTGGATTCATGGCTAGCCTCAGGTACTTAGTGAGACCCTCCGCAACTTATTGAGACCCTGTTTCAAAATAAAGAATAAAAATTAGGGCTGGGGGTGGAGCTCAGAAGTAGAATGACCCTGGGTTCAATCCCCAGTACCGCAAAAAAAAAAAAAAGAGATATCCTAGGTTTATAGATTCAAGGCTGGTAAAGCCAATCAACAGAAATTGCTATGAGAAGATAAATTAAGTTTAAAGCTAAAGTTGCTCTTCGAAAGAAAAAGACAAAAAACTAAACTATACAGGGATGGATTCCCCCTCCCCTAAATCATCACAAAGGTCTTGCAAAATCATGGAGGAATGTACCTTTTGGGAGCAGGCCAAAAGTGACCATATGACCATGGCCTACCCTCACTCACCAATTTACCCTAGACAGATACTCAAGTCCCTATCATCAAGCTAAAACATGAAAAACATCAACAAAAATATACAAATTCTCATGAAAATCCATAATTTTAAAGAAAAAAAATCATGGAATAGCCTAATTTTAAATAAGAGATCATACACATAGAGTTTTTATTTATTTATTTATTTTTTTTTTGGTGGTACTGGGGATTGAACCCAGGGGCTTTCTCCCTCTGACCTATACCTCCAGGCCTAGAAACAGAGTCTTGTTAGGTTCCTGAGGGTCTCACTATAGGCAACATTACTGAGGCTGGCCTTGAACCTGCTACCCACCTGTCTCAATCTCCTAAGTACTGGGATCACAGGTGTGAGCCACTATGCCTGGCCAAAGCAAGTTTAATTGAAAGCTCTCTGTCTGTCTGTCTCTCTCTCTCTGTCTCTCTCTCTCTGTTCCTCTCCTTCTTTGTTTATTTTTATAAAACCACTTCTTGACTTTTTCCAGGTACTAAGATTGTACAGTTTTACAAAACAATAACAAATATCAAAAGTTCTAAGAATATCATTGATTATTTAATAAAGATAATGGTGTCTTTTATCTGTATAATGCCTATCTCTGGCCATTTCAAATTATATTGCAATAGTTATCCAATTATGCAATTGTTAAGTAAGATAACAAGTATCATTGCCAATTTATAGATAAGAAGATTAAGTCACAGAGGTTGAGAGGCATTATCAGGTCATTAGGAAAGCCCCGGAAAATCAATTCCAAGAGTAAAGCTCACAGAACATTGATTCACCAAATATTTTTGAGACTGTTTCTGTGCAAGGCACTACTGTAGATCAATAGTGACCAAGAGTGACAGGGTCCTTGTTCTCATGGAACTGCTGTACATTCCAGGAAGGGAAACCAATGGTAAACAAAGATATCTGATCAATTTTTCACATGACCCCATTCTTGTTGGTTCATTGCAATTTATTTGCTGCTAAAATATCAAAGGACTAAGATCCTCCTTTATGAACATAGTCACTGCCCATACAATCGTAGGCTACCGTCCAGCAGATTCTGAGACTTATGCTGAAGCAGAGAACCAGCTTTGAGTAATGTGTGTAATAGTTCTCTAAAGGAGCCACTGCCTTTGTATAAAATCAAAATGCCTGGTGTGTGTGTGGGGGGAGGAGGACAGGGAAGCAGAGTGAGAGAGTGCCATGTGTTCCCGAGGAAGTTACCCCTCTCTCCTGCTCATTGACTTAAGCTGCTTAAGAGATCCGCCCCACTTGGAGGTCCTTTGGCCTCTACACCTCCATAAGCATGGCTGGGCATCAGCTTTTATCTGAACTGAGTACCCAAGCTCCTCTGAGACATATGAATAAAGTCATCAAAGCCAGGAACTTGACCTATTTTCTATGGAATTAATAATATTTTCAAGGTGGTTAAGATCTTCATGAGTTATACAATATATGTACTATAGCAGGGACATGAATGAACTCCTTGGAGAAAAAGAAAGATAATATCTAAATTTAGTCAATTTGTTAGTGAGCCCCCCAAAAAAGAAAAAAATTATACATATAAGTATAAATACATGCATATATACATAAAATACTACATATACTTCTAGAGAAATGGTGCTTTTGAATTTCAAAAAAGTGAATAAGCATAAAGACATATGTATCAAGTTTTCTTAGAGACATTCAACATCCTAAATTGCGACTTACTTACATCTAAATTTGAGGCTGTAAAATAACTTCAAATTAAATATTAATCAAAGGTACAATTATACCTAATCAATTGCATGCATGCCTTGCCATTTTAAAGAACGAAAGCAAACTGAAGCATAAATTATTTATAAGAAAAAATAATCTATAATAAACTGAATTATTACATTAATTGTAGTATTCCAGGGCAAGGTTGGAGAGAGGAGATTCATTTGTTCCTGTTTTCTCTACACAAAAATTTATGAGTAAATTATATGCTTGAACTCTATTCTTTAAAAAAACTAAAGAATATTTAGATCTGATATTCTTTTTTATTTTTAGCTTTGTTTTTTAGTACTGGGTCATTCTTCCTCTGGGCTATACACCAGCTGTCCCCCTTTTTAATTTTTTTTTACTTTGAAACAGGGTCTCTCTAAATTGCCAAGGATCTCCCTAAGTTGTTGAGGCTGGCCTCAAACCCATGGTCCTCCTGTCTTAGTTTCCCTAGTACTGAGATTACAGGTGTGAGCCACTGTGTCTGGATAGATCTGACATTCTTGAAACAATGAAAAACAAAAAGTATCCAAAACTGAATCTGTAACAGGCATGTAAAAATATTCCCACTGTGTGTGTGTGTGTGTGTGTGTGTGTGTGTGTGTGTGTCCTTTCTAGCACCAATAAACTCCTTTTAAAACTGGAACAACATCAGCCAAATTAGCTTTCTTGGTTGGTTTCTCAAGAAACACTGATGTAGCTTAGAAAATGGTTATTCTCTACACTGACCAAGTTGAAAAAGTAGGTATCAAGGCCAAGGACTTGACCTTCTAGTTTCTAGACTGTGTCTTTCTTTAAGCACACTCCAAAATTAAAAAATATTGAACATATTTTATATGACAAATATTCAAGTCTTAAATATTTATATTAAAACAAATACTCTAATCATAATAAAGTAAAATAGCAAATTTTAACCTGTTAGATGATGTTCAAGCAGTATATGCTAGATTATTAAAACAAACATTGCAATACAGTTTTATACTACACATTTAACTATAAATGTTAATGACAGTTGGGCGTGGTGGCCCACGCTTGTAATCCCAGTACTTGGGAGGCTGAGACAGGAGGATCCATTTTCACAGCCAGCCTCAACTACTTAGTGAGGCCTCTGCAACTTAGTGAGACCCTGTTTCAAAATAAAGAATAAAAAATAGGACTGGGGGTGGAGCTCAGAGGAAGAATGCCCCTGGGTTCTACCCCCAGTACCAGAAAAAAAATGTTAATGAATAGTTCTTTCCACTAAGGTTATCTAACAACTTAGAGGAAGCATGATGCTTACTTCTATTGGTGTACATCAATACATATTTCTTTCTATATATTCATGCATAGTATCTATTAGTATAACTTGAAAACATAATTTCATTCTACTTAAGATATATTAAATTTTAAAGTCTGAGCTAATGATCAGAATATTGTGTTAAATAAGTTAATGTTGTATAGATGCTCCTTGACTTATAATGGTGTTAGTCCAGATAAACCCATCTTAAGTGGAAAACATTGCAAGTTTAAAAAGCATTTAAGTTGGGTGTGTTGACACAAGCCTATTATTCCAGTACTTGGGAGGCTGAGACAGGAGGATCTCAGGTTCAAGGCCAGCCTCTGCAACTTAGCAAGATTCTCAGTAACTTAGCAAGACCCTGTTTCAAAATTAAAAAAAAAAGGACTGAAAATGTAGCTCAGAGATAGAATGTCCCTGGGTTCAATCCCCAATGAAGAAGAAAAGAAAAAGAAGAAGGAGAAGAAGAAAAGAAAATGCATTTAATACTCCTGGCCTACCAAACATCATAAGCTCAGCAACACAGTACATTGTAGAACATCTGCCCAGCACCACTAGAGAGTACTCAACCATACAGTAGTGCCTGGGAAAACATGAAAATTCAAAGTACAGTGGGCGTGCTGGTTGGTGGTATCATCTTCATAATTAGGAAATAACAGAGGAAAGGCAGGGATAACATGGAAGATGATAAGTCTCATTTTGGTCATTTGACCTGGAGGTTCCAGCAGGAACTCCAAATAGAGCTCTGTGTAAAAATCTGGGCTAGAGAAAAGAGACCAGGGGGCGAATCAAGATGAAGTTGGTAAATGAATCCAAGGAGGCACCTGTTGTCACTCAGGGTAGGTTAGTGCCCAAACCAGAAGATAACCTGCAACAAATCCCCCAGAAACTTGAGCATTTCAGCTGTAGGTCACGAAAGACTACACCAGATAAAGAAGAGGCAAATTATGTACAGCCACTGTACATCGTATGGTCTATCTCCAGATCTATTTGGTTAAATTGTTTGACTTTGATTACATGCAGTAGAATATAATCCTGATGCCATGAAATTCTGGGAGAGTATTTCATAAAGAAGGCCAAACATGTCAAATGCTCATAAGAAATAAATTATGTCCATTATAAAAGGCAAAGTTTAGAAACGGGGCCAACGTTATTAAGAGTAACAGGATGTTAGTGAGAAAAAAAGGGTAAAGCCCACCTGATGCTAAGCATCTCTTAGCAGCATCCTGGTAAAGCACCATATTTAAATTGCCTACATTTGGAATCTTGAGTGGATCCCTCCATGCCCCTTCAACATGATGATGGACAGAAGAAATCATCCGAGAAGGCAAAATGAAAACAGAATAATATATAATATATCTTATTGTTACCCTTACTTTTTTTTTTTTTTTGGTACTGGGAATTGAACCCAGAGGAATTGAACTGGGTGCTGAACAACTGAACAACCCCCAGCCATTTTTTATTTTGAAACAGGGCCTGCCTCAACCCTGTGATACTCCTGTCGCAGCTTCATAAGTACTGAGATTACAGGCATGTGCCACCATGCCTGGCTTACTCTTACATTCTAGAAACAAAACAAAACAGAAAATGATGATGATAATCACATACCCGAGCTTGAGATACACAAGCACATACCTTCTACAGAGCACAAAGTACTAATGTTAACCCAAAATGTTTTCTGAGAAAACAAGTCAGGCTCTCCACACAAAATATTTTTGCAGTTCATTTTAAGTGTCTGAATAACAATAATTTAAATCCCCTAGGTGTATTCCATATAATTCATTAATATTTTAAAGACTGAAATCTTAGAGGAAAAGATATGCTTAAAAATTATTTGAGGATGTATTTTTCCACCTTAATTTTTAAGTGTCCAAAGAAATAATTCCTTGGAACACATTTTGAGAAAAGCCACAAAGAAACATTAAAATGCTAATCATGCCAGTAACAATATCTTTATAAACCCTCAAAAAAACATTTGTTGTAAAAGGCAGACCATGTAACGATAAATGAAATATATATGTCTTTTCGCAAATATTTATGAGGATTTAAATCCACTTGTGCATGAAGATATGACTGACCCTAGCAACTGAAAGATCATTCTAAATGTGACCATACATAGAATTCACTTTTCAGCATGTGCTTTCCTAAAATGAGGTCGTAGAAATTGAAGGGGTTAACCTAATTGCGTGCCTTGCACAGAAAACAGCAGCTAGTAAGACAGCTACCACTCGATGTACTGTGCTTGCTCTCTGCCAGGAACAATTCTAAACACTTTATATACCTCAGCTTATAAAATCCATCTGTGTTAGTCAGCTTTCTGTTACTATGATGAAATACTCTTAAAATGAACCAAAAAAGAGGAATGGTTTGCTTTGGCCCATGGTTTCAGTCCATGGTCAGGTGGCGTGTTGCTTTGGTGCATGGCAGAGAAAGCTGTTCACCTCATGACCACTGGGAAGCAAGGAGAGGAAAAGCAAAGGAGTGGGGCCCATCTCCCATTCAAAGCCATGCCTTCAATGACTGAACTTCCTTCCATGAGTCCCCACCTCCTACACGTTCCACCACCTCCCAATAGTCCTGGACACAGGCTGGGATCAAGCACTTAACACATGGGCTTCTGGGAGGAGTCCACATTCAAATATAGCACTTCCCACACTTCTCTAAAGTAGAATTAATATCTTACACAGAGAAACCAAATAACCTCAGCAAAGCCATAGATCTACGCTGTATAAATCTTTATGGAGTTTCTTGGAAACAATATCTGTTTTAACTTAAAGACAGAATTAACTGTATCTACCTATGAAGAGATTCCATAATGTCCTCTACAAATACATGACATTCTAGAGAGGGGGAAATAAATAAAAAAATAAATAAAACAAAATGTTAGAATAGGAGATAAGAAATGGATTATTATTCAGCTTGGAGCTATTGATTAAAACCCTGAGGGAGGTCTTGAAAAGTACATTCAACTTGGTCTAGAGAGAATCCATTTCCTGAGAGATCATACAGAGACCTAGGTGGAAATTACTTTTTTTTTTTTTTTTGCGGTACCGGGGATTGAACCCAGGGGCGTTCTACCTCCGCGCTACACCCCCGGCCCTATTTTTTTACGCTTTATTTTGAAACCGGGTCTCACGAAGTTGTGGAGGGCCTCACTAGGTAGAGAGAGAGAGAGAGAGAGAGAGAGAGAGAGAGAGACAGGAAGGAAGAGAGAGAGAGAGCTGAGGCTAGCCACGAACCCAGATCATCCGGTCTCCGCCTCCCAAAGTACTGGGATTACAAGCGTGCGCCACCACGCCCGGCCTAGGAGGAAATTACATTTAAAAAAGAGAAAAAGGAAAGAGAAAAACTGTTGAGGAGTTGAATGTGTTGCCCACCAGTGTTACAGAGGGAACACAGAATTATAGGGATCTTTGAGGGGATTTAGGCAAAAGAAGAGTCATGGGGAGAAAAGCAACTGTCCACTCAATCAACTGGCTCTCAATTCACTGGCCATAGAAATATTTCTCCTCTCCCACCATGTTTTGGTTCATCTCAGCTTTCTTCCCACAAGAAGGTCTCAAAGGATAATATGCTAAATCATGTTTTCCTATAATTCCCTTGCACAAGGTTTAATAAAATGGCAACCTGTACTACACTTCCATTTGAGAACTCTGGGAAGACCCTTGGACAAACCATGACAAATGCTGAGCTATCATGATAGAAATATTCTAAATGTCCTTCGACACCAAATGCAGGCTCCAAATTCACATTTATAGTGTCTGACCAAGATAAGAATAAACTTAATGTGACTAAATCTAGATAAAGTACAGTATTATTTGGTAAAAACATACAGGGTGGTGGAGACACAATGAAACATGGTATAAATCCTTTTTTGGGGGGGAGCAGCTGTATTTTTACATTTTCTCTTTAGCTTTCTGACTTATATTTTAAATTCTGCTCCACCATTGACTAGATAAGATTAAAAATGTCCTCATTCAGGCATACTAAATAACTTGATCATAAACTTTTATTTCTCTTGACAAGTGTAAAATGTCATATGCACTATTAAAACTTCCATTTAAACCTCAGTTAAATACGACACAACTTAAAATGTGACTAAAGCTACAATTTCCACTTTAGAGACACAGGAACTGAGATTAGAAACTGCTTTATTATACTCAAAAACTTAAATTAAACATCAGATATACTTTATTAAAAATTAGACCCCACTTAATAACAACCCTCAAACATATGAGCTGCCATATTAAAAAATGTCTTTTCTGTTATCACTTAGCATGTAAAATGAAAGAATTAGGCTGAAGCATAAGATTTAAGTAAATTAAAGTAATAACTTTGTGTTAACATATGCTGGTGCATAAAAGTTATATTGATGGTGGTGATCAGATAATCTTTTACTCTGAATCTCTTTTACTACAACAACAAATTATCTTCAAATGATTTAAAATAAAAGTCAGAGGAATAGATTAAATGACTTCCAAATGACCCTTCCACCATGCTTCCACGCTTACTAATAAAACCTACTTTTTCTACAATTTTCATAAATATAAAGTAAATAAAATAATCTAGCATTTCACTTTTGGATTATGTTAAGTAAATACAGGTTTTCATGGATTCACTTAAAAACACCTATGACAATTTTCCTGTATTACTTTCCTTGATAAACAGTGGTATGGATACTAATAAAAAATCCCACTAGCAGTAATTATTCCAGCCGTATTTGTAAATGTTTGTAGGTAGAAATCATTTTCTTCCTTCTTCATCCAGGCAAGTATATTTCTTTACTCTTCTGAGACTAATTCCTACACTGTCTGCATTTCCTCAGCACCTGCTTTTGCCTGCAAGCACTCAAGTGTGTGTGTGTGTGTGTGTGTGAGGGGGTGTTGAGTGTGTGTGTCTGTCTCTCCCATCTGCAGGTCTAGGTCTTGTTATCTATCTTCTTAGTTCCTCTTTCTCTTCCTGTGTCCCCCTTTGTTACTCTGGCTACTTCCTAGGTCCCATTTGTGCTTTTGTTCCTGTGTATTTGTCCCCATTTCTGCTCCTAATTTACTGTCCACACACATCCCGCCCACCCTACCCTCCCAACTCCTCACTGCTTTAGACGCCCAAGATAATTTGCCTACAATGTTTGACCTGCTGCTCATATTCCCAAAGGGCGTGTTTAGCTCCAAGGAAACAACAGAGGTCTATGAACTCCAGTTTAAGATTCCAGATTGATTTTTCTAAAACTTTTCTTTAATTCCCAAAATGCCAATGAGGAACTACAGAGTACACCAGTGCTTCTCAATCTTGAATCTGCACAAGAGTCGCCTTGGAATATAGTTAAAATTCAAGGTTTGATTCACCTAAAATGAGATCCTACTTTTCACATCTCTAACAGGCTTCAAGGCAATACCAAAGTTGTTGGTCCATGAAGCTCATTTTGAATAGTAAGGCTCCACTTTCACCTCTGGTACCCCAATATTTCCCACACTGGAGTTTGCCACCAGGGCACTACTGGACACATTACCATCCTACTACCAGTACACGTCTCTTTTATTTCTTCCTTACATTGCCTCATGATTGCATCATTTGGATTTCTACTGGCTTTTTATACCTTATTTATTACCTTTTTCTTTCCGTTTTACTTCATCCACCATACATGACAGTTTAGGATTATAAGAAGGCTTTGATTTCTCATCATTTGCTTCATAATAACAACTCTACCTGATTCTGATGATAGCTTTACATAAAATAGATTATAGGGGCAAAGCACAAGAGAGCAAAAAACACTACTTTACAGAATAATCATTGGGTATCTTTTATCCCTGAGCTACAAAGAAACAGAGAATGTACTACTGTAAGGTTGCTAGATCCTGTTTTGCATATGTAAAAAGTCTCAAGCAACCTCTCAAAACACAGGAATTGTTTTCTTATCAGTCAAGAAGTTCAAACCTCTTTATTTTCTTTTTTAAATATGCTTTTATTGGTGCATTACAGTCTCACATCATAATGTAGTTCATAGTGATAGTGACATACATGCACACAGCACCTGGTGAGCTTTTCCCCTACTCCCTCCCTACTTAGGATCATAAATTGCCCAGGGGGATCACTACACTTGGAAAGCCCAACCTGCATGTCAGAGCCTAAAATTAACTCATTTGACATTTTGTACCACTAGAAGCCAGCTAAATTCCCTGAGTAATTTTATCCCCAGAAGAGATACTTAAGTATTCCAGAACTTTTAATTAAAAAAAGAGAAACTTCCAGGGAAATAGTATCCTATGACTGTAGTGTGCGTGTGTGTGTGTGTGTGTGTGTGTGTGTGTTACTGGAGATTGAACCCACGTGCATTCTACCTCTGAGCTATATCCCTAGCCCTATTTTTTTTCTAAGCAGGGTCTTGCTAAGTTGCGAAAGGTGTCCTTAAATTGCTGAGACTGGCCTTGAACCTGTGATTCTCCTGTCTAAGCCTCCCAAGTACCAGGGTTATAGGCATATGCCACCATACCCAGTTTATGACTACATTTTTTAAAATCATTTTTTATTGAGGGGCTGAAGATTTAGTACTATGGTAGAGCGCTTGCCTAGCATGCTTAAGGCCATGGGTTCTATCACTAGCACTGCAATAATAATAGTGACAATAGTTTTTTTGTGTGTAGTGCTGGGGATTGAACCCAGGGGCATACTACCTCCAAGCTCCACCACCAACCTATTTTATTTTACTTGGAAACATGGTTTCACTAGGTTGCTGAGAGCCTCACTAAGTTGCTGAGGCTGGCTTCCAACCTGTCATCCTCCTGTCTCAACCTCCCAAGTACTGGGATTACAGGTGTTGACCACCATGCCTAGTTGATAATAATTTTTATTAAGATGTAATATTTGTATATCTTTATGGATGCAGCACAAAAATACATATATAATATGTAATAATATGTAATAAATATATAATATGTAATAATCAAATCAGTGTAATAAGTACTCTATTACATCAAACTTTAGTCATTTCTATATGTTGGAAAACTGTGTACTCTTCTAGTTATCTAGAAATATATCATTGTAACCAATAGTTACCCTACTGTGCTATAGAAAAACCAGTGCCCATTAAAACCTTTCTGTTTCCCCTTCCCCCATCCTTCCTAGTGACGAATGATTACTACTCTACTCTGTCTTCCATGAGATTGACTTTTAATTTCAACAAGTGAGCAAGATCACAAATTATTTGTCTTTCTGGACTTATTTCACTTAATATAATGACTTCCAGTTCTATTCAGTTTGGTGCAAATGACATTTCTTCTTTATGGCTGAATGATGTTCCATTTTGTATATAGACCAATTTTCCTTATCCATTCATCTGCTGACAGACTCTGTTATGGGTTGGACCTTAAATGTTACCCAAAAGCCATGTGTTCCAAGATTGATTACCATCTTATGGTGGAATTGGGGAGGGGTGGAACCTTTAAGAGGTGGGGCCTAGTGGAAGGAAGTCAGGGCACTGGGGACATGCCTTTGAAAGGGATATTGGGACCCCAGACCCTTCCTCTCTCTCTTTGCTTCCAGGCCACCATGAGGTGAAGAACTTTGCTCCACCATGCACTTCCTAACATGACCTCCTGACTCACCACAGACCCAAAGTGATATAGCCAACAGCCAAGGACTTAAACCTCTGAAAGCATGAGCCAAAATCAACCCTTCCTTCTTTAAGTTGATTATCTCATGTATTTTGTCACAGTGATAGGAAGCTGACTAACACAGACAGTGTGGTTGATTCCATATCTCGACTATTATGAATAATGCTACAATAAACCCAGGAATGCATGTACTAAGGGTTGTGCATCCAATAAAGTGCTTGAGATCATGCACACTGCTTAATCTTACAAAGAAACTGGCTGGGAAATGAGTGTAAAGGGTAGATTAGATTGCTCCTTGAAATGGCATTATAATGCTTCAGGATGCTCATCACATGAGAATAAGAAAAAACAAACTTTTATGAGTGACATGTTAGATTGTTTCACGTAATATGTGCCAGGAATAATTCTAGGTGTTTTAGTCAGCTTTTTCATGGTTATGACCAAAATGCCTGACAAGCACAACTTAGAGGAGCAAAAGTTTATTTGGGCTCACAGTTTTAGAGTTTCAGCCTATGATTGGCTGCCTTCAAAGCAGAAACTGCTGCAGAGGGGTGCTGTTCTAACATCATGGTGACTGGGAGCAGAGAGTGAGAGAAGGGGACTAGGGAAATATATAGTCCCCAGTGAGAACGTTAACTGAGTCAGGATTGAACCCAGGAATACCTTACCACTGAGCTATATCCCCAGCCATTTTTATTTTTCATTTTGAGACAGGGTCTTACTAAATTACTGAGGCTGGTCTCAAACTTTTAATCCTCCCGACTCGGCCTAACAAGTAGCTGTGATTACAGGCATATGCCAACACACCCAACTAGAAATAATTTCTTTTTTGTTCACCATGGAATACCTGGAGCTAACTAAAATGCCTGGAAAGAATTATTTATGATAAAGTTGTTTATTTTTAAGATAAACCACACTTTAGTATGCTCCATATTTTTATTTAATATCTTACTTTTTAAATATAATATGTGAAAAAGCTGTGTATATTATGTAACAAAGAGACAGGAGAACTTTTATTCCCCAAAGACATTCAATAGGGCTTTATCTAACCTGACAAATCTATGGTTAAGCAAGTATGGATAAAAATATTTAATTGACAGGTAATGACAACTTCAGCCATATTATACTGTATTAATTAAAAATAGTTATATTGCTAAAGTTTAAGTATGCTTATAGTAAATAAACTTGTCACTTAAAGAAAGATTTTAAAATAAATATAAATGATTTCAACATATGAACATGACTTCCAGCATTTAAATCATAAATAAATTAGGAGGATTAAAAGAAAGGATGTTCTGATGATAAGATTTGAGGAATAACCAGATCCACCTTTTTGTTTTATTAGATTTTAAAGACAGTACTGTTGATACAAAGAGACACTGCCAAGAATTTCTCATAAATAACCAAATACTGAATTGATTTTCTGGAAGCCTCAAGGGGATTTATATCTAAGTATCAACTAGTGTTGAAATAATCATGTTAGAACTTTTCAGCATGCATGAGTTTCATTAATTTTCTTGAAGAAAATAAAAGGAGTGGCTCATGAGATTTATAACAGATTATGTCACCTTTAACCCTGAGATTACTGGATCGAATCTGTTCCAAGATTGTGTATCTAGTAACAATCAGCAAGTGGCAGCTGTTCTGTAACATCCGATCTGAAGAGCCGAACTTTTCCATGAAGTCTCGGTACATAGCTGATGATGTCATATGTGTTCCAACATACACAAGAGCACTTTAGTCATCTTTTAAGAAAAGTCAGGGGCAACTCAAAATGGATAAAATCCTAAATATAAGACCAGAAACTATGCAACAGTTAAAAGAAAAAAAAAATAGGGGAAATACTTTCACATAGAGGTACAGGCAAAGACGTCCTGGTCAGGACCCACGTAACTCAGGTAATAAGAAAAAGAATCAATAAATAGGTGGGGCATCAAATTAAAAAGCTTCTGCACAGCAAAAGAAACAATTCACACAGTGAAGAGATAGAGAAATCTTTGCCAGCTACTTTTCCAATGGAGGATTAATATCCAGAATATATAAGGAACTTAAAAAAACTCAATATTAAAAAATCAGGCCAGGCGTGGTGGCGCACGCTCGTAATCCCAGTACTTTGGGAGGCAGAGACCGGAGGATCCGGG
The DNA here is from genome assembly GCA_004027185.1 of Glis glis. NCBI lineage: Eukaryota > Metazoa > Chordata > Mammalia > Rodentia > Gliridae > Glis > Glis glis. Next base: position 20,531 of record PVJS01012365.1, on the reverse strand, counting down.
TTCGCGGCCAGCCTCAGCTCTCTCGCTCTCTCTCTCCCTGTCTCTATCTCTCTACTTAGTGAGGCCCTCCGCAACTTCGTGAGACCTGGTTTCAAAATAAAGTATAAAAAATAGGGCCGGGGGCGTAGCGCAGAGGTAGAACAACCCTGTGTTCAATCCCCGGTACCGCAAAAAAAAAAAAAAACAACCAAATAACAAAAATCAATAAATGGGCAAATTAAACAGACACTTTTGAAAAGAAGTACAAATGTCCAGCAATTAAATAAAAAATATTCAACATCTGTAGACATCAGTGACATGCAATTCAATACTACACCGAGATTTCATCTGATTCCAGTTAGAATGCAATCATCACAAATACAAATAACAATAACTGCTCGGAAGGATGTGGGGGAAAAATAGCTCGATACACTGTTGGTGGGAATGTAGATTAGTACAACCACTGTGGAGATCAGTATGGAGGTTCCTTAAAAAGGTAAAAATAGAACTACCACATGATCCAGTTATGCCACTCCTTGGTATTTATATAAAATATGTTAACCGGGTGTGGTGGCGCACGCTTGTAATCCCAGTACTTTGGGAGGCAGAGACCGGAGGATCCGGGTTCGCAGCCAGCCTCAGCTTTCTCTCTCTCTCTCTCTCTCTCTCTCTCTCCCTGTCTCTCTCTCTATCTCTACTTAGTGAGACCCTCCGCAACTTCGTGAGACCCGGTTTCAAAATAAAGTATTAAAAAATAGGGCCAGGGGTGTAGCGCGGAGGTAGAACGCCCCTGGGTTCAATTCCCGGTACCGCAAAAAAAAAAATTATATATTTTAAAGTATTCTGAACAGAAGTTACTTAGAAAAATTATCTCTGGAAGCTTATTAATCATCATCTTTAACCTGTGATTTGGAGTAAAGGAAAGAAAATGCAAAGTGTGACCTAAGATCTTTCTAGAAATCTGTAATATATGTGAAAATAAAGATGAACAATAAGTTTATAGGTCAAGACGTCAAACAAACATATATTTGAGCCTATACCCTATTGTTTAATAAAGAGTAGCTTTAAAATAGAATATAACCTGATTATTATTGATTGCCAGAATGTATAGTACATTCTCTGACACAGCATCTCCCCTAGCACATTGAAATGGTCAGCCAACTCTACTCTTTGCTACTGAAACACCCACTTAAACTCAGACTTTTTTTCTCTCTCTCTCTCTCTCTCTCTTTTTTTTTTTTTTGTGAGTGCTGGGGATCGAACCCAGGGCCTCATGGATGCTCGGCAAGCGCTCTACCACTGAGCTACACTACCAGCCAGACTTTTTCTTTATGCCCATTGCCACTGTCATTTCTCATGTGGATTGTGGAATATGATTTTCCATTTTTATATTTCATGACTGTACTTTGAAAAGCAAAACCCAAAAGTATAAAGGGAAATTTGTGCTTTCAAAAGAAAATAACAACTGTCCTTTCTCTTAATTTAGTATCCAAAGATGCTGCTCTTGCTTTTCCCAACAAATACAGAATTCACATTACATTTACTTGAAGAGATAATGGTCCCATACTTGACTTATTCGTGAGACAGCTTAGACCTGATATTTGGATGTCACAAGTAGATTCATGAACTGCTACTTATATACATCATTAATATTTCATGAATTTTTTCCTGATTTTCCATTCTCAGTCATTCAAAATAATAGTAACTATAAAGGAATAAAAAATTTAAAACAATTTGTTATAAGAAGCAGTAGCAAAGGAATATATGATGATTCATAGTAAAAACAAGTCTTTAGTAAAGCACAATCATGTCATGGAAATTAGCAATATATAAATTTGCAAAGAAATTTGACTGTAAATATTGTAAAAGTGAATTTGCTAATTTGTCCCTGAAACAAAACTGATTTCCACAAATACTAGCTGCATGTCCTGCATGGGCAGTGAGTATTCAAAAGCAAGGGTAAATTTGCCATGCCATCAATTTCATTCCCAAATGGAACTGACTATATGCAATAGACTCTGTACTTAATTAGAAATTTATTTGAGGACATTTAATTACTGTATCATTCCATTTAAATCTTTGCAGCTTAGCAAACATATTTTGAATTCATAATGGAGTCAGTGTTGATCCTATTTTTCAAGTCAGAAGCATCCAGTTCCCCTTTAGAGAAAAGTTTTTGTATGAATAATCCTTTGGTGCTGTAGTGTCTGATCATAATAGAGGTGAAGAGAAAAAAGTAGTGAAAAAAACAACAACAATTAGACTTATGAATTATGACCAAGATGTTAGTTCTAATCTCTGGAGCTAACAGCACAGAACTCAGGGATACTTCTCTACTCCCAGCTCAACATGGGGAGGCCTAAGTTCCAGTTTTCACTTCACCACTGATGCTGTATGATACTGAACGAATCTTCCCTTCTCTGATTCTGCCCCGATGATGCAAATACACATACACACACAATCATTCAATCAAAATTTGATAACACAATGGCATATTTTAATCCCACCTCATATCATATGAATCATTTCATCCCCAGAAGGAATACTTCCATCTTCCATGATGAGATTTTGGAATGCTACTGTACCCAGGTAAACATATGTCTACTTAGCATACATGGTGGGCTCACTGTCTTATTTTACCTGAGGACAATTGGAAAACTCAAATTATAAAACACTTTGAGAAGCCTCATTTGATAATAATAACAAAAGGTCACTGAAAGCAGTGAAAATCATTCCTCGGAATACTGCCTGCAAGATCTTTTAAGAAAGATGGGTTTGAGACTGATTTAGACACAGTGAGTTTTCCTAAGTCTTAGAAACAATTATGTCTTCTAAATTGCATATTAAATATCCCCATCAGGATATATCATTTTTGTTTGCAAAGAAAAATAGTACTTCAAAAACAAATTTAAAAAGAAAACACATCTATGACTACAATTTATTTCTTTATAAAACCAAACTCCCAAAAATTTCATAGTGTAAATATTAGAAATAAGGACTACTAAGCCGGGCGTGGTGGCACACGCTTGTAATCCCAGTACTTGGGAGGCTGAGACCAGAGGATCCGGGTTCGTGGCCAGCCTCAGCTACTTAGTGAGGCCCTCTGCAACTTAGTGAGATCCTGTTTCAAAATAAAGAATAAAAAATAGGGCTGGGGGTGTAGCCCAGAGGTAGAATGTCTCTGGGTTCAATCCCCGGTACTGCCAAAAAAAAAAAAAAAGAAAGAAGGACTACTAAATATTTCTTAGCATTCTAGTTCTTAGACTTTATAATTGTGTGAAATAAGTTTAACAGCATCAAAACTGAGTTTTTGGAGAACAAGAAATGCAGTTTTTAACACATGGCAGAAATAAACACCAAAACATTGGCCAATATGCTGCACTGTGGTCCTCCCTGGCACATTATTCTAATTTAAATAAATGTTAAAGTCAGGATAGACAAGAATATTATCATTTCAATGTAGAAATAAAGGTTTCAAATGGCATTCTGTATCATCTTTTTTCAAAGCTTGAGAGATTGACAATTATTAGGAACTATGAAACCCAGTTGTTGTTACAGCTGTAAAACTTGGTTGAAGTGCAAGAAAAATACAGATAAATGTTTTTAAAAGCATTACCAGCAACGGCACTGTGAAACCTGTGTTGCCTCAAGATACTTTTGTTAATGCTGTGACTTGGGGCAACAGCATCACTACAAAATTAGATGCAATCTTTGTCTTCCTGTGTCTGAGCCTTGGGGAGAGTAAGCATAGTTCTTATTGAACTTCTGGTGCCTAAACTAAAAAAAAAACATTTTTTAAGTAGTAATAGTCTAGAAGGAAAAAATAAAATTCAAACTACAGGTTAACTTACAGCCAATATGGCCCATCCTTCCCTGTCATCTCCACCTTGATTGTTTATGGGACATACAAAGGCTAGCTTTGGTTTTAGGACAAACACATTCTACAAACTATGAATGAGCAGTACTCATTGCCTAAAAGTAGTGAAATACAGTGAATTAAATTACTACATATCTATTAGTAGTGAAATGAAGTACAAATCTATTATTGAATCTATTATTGAAACTAGTATTGAATCTATTACTTGCTAAATAATAGATTCCAAACATTTTTAATAAGCAACTCTTTTTTTGTGTGTGTGGTACTGGGGATTAAACTCAAGGGCATTCTACCTCCGAAATATGTCCCCAGCCTGATTTTTTATTTTTTATTTTGAAACAGGGTCTCGCTAAATTGCCGAGGCTGGCCTTTAACCTGAGATGCCCGTCTCAGCCTCCCAAGTATAAGGATTACAAGCATGCGCCATCACACCCGGCTAGCAAGTCTTAATTCTTCCCCTAAATTTATGTGTCCAAATCATACATTTTATCCAAATATAAACATGTTTCTAATTATTGCAATTAAACTATAAAAAATTATTCAAAGTAAATACTACTCAACCTTTCTCAGGGTTTCAAATAGTTATTATTATCACTAATAAGGATACTTATTTCCAAACTATCCTTATTAATACCAAACTATATTTAATAAATATATAATATATATGCATTTTCCCTTTATAGCTATAGGAATTGTTACTGAGTACTATGTTAAAGTATTTTTAAAGTCTTTATAATAAATTTTATTCAGTAAATTATAATGTTCTTTTTTTCTCTGGAGCTGGAAAACATTTTGGAGACATAATGATGAACATCATGCTAATATTTGTGAATTATGCATGAGGGGGCTCTGTTTTTGAATATTTCACTGGTAAATGTGATATAATGATCTTATGTCTGGTTTCAATTCTATGATTGTGTATTTGTTGACTAAGACTGGAAAGCTTTTCCCATAATGGCCTCTCAAGGTAATGGAATGTCTTCCTTAGAAAGAGAACTTAACTGGAAACTAATAGTATCTTTAAAATATCTACACAAAAGCCAGATCAGGAAAGACAGCTGTCTAAATCCCAGTGCATTAAGGGTATTTTGATCGCTGGCGTGAAACTAGAGGTGTTTTGAAAAGGAAGATCTAGAAGACTAGCGTTTACATCTATACGAGTCTATAACTTCCTTTTTAAAATTCTTACAATGATAAGAATGTGAGTAGAATAGGCCATAACAAAGAAACATAAGATGATTTTTTTTTATATTTCTATTGGTACATACTTCGTTTATAAGAAATTATAATTCCAGAGAACAATCACTTTGGTTTTCTCTCTGGTCTTCAATTTCCTACCCACCCAAATTAGGAGCTGGTCTAGGTCTTTTTTCCTGATTTTCTAAATTCATTTTCAAATGATAACTTAATTTTACCTCCATGAAGAATAATTATACTTGAACAGAAATAAACCAAAAATTATAATATCTGGTGCCAATATGTTAACTTGGAAAGATGACTTTATCAAAACATACACATTCATTTAAATGTAAGTTAAAATTATAACTTCTTTTGCTTGGGCTACATTTAAAGTTGGGCTCAAAACAAAACAAAACAAAAACAAAAACAAAAGCAAAACAACATTCTGCCGTGAGTAGACCTTTCATACACCTCGCTGATTTAGTTCTGAGACCTTCAGGGGGCATCAACGTAATTTTTTTAAAAAAAGACAGTAATTCGTTATCACTTAAATGTGAATTGAGAAATATAAATCCAGGTTTCCAGTAAATATTTTTAAAATATGAATGGCTACTTTTGACGTGGTTTAAAATGTGTATTTTATTTTTATTCTATCTAATTATGTTTTATGCTCATATCAGACATCTTTGGCATTCTGTCTCAATAAAAGTATTATATGGCTGCATGAGGATGATAGAATCACTGAAATTCTCTGGGGCTGATTCCACATTAAATACATGATGGAAACCAAGTGTGGTGGCACATGGCTGTAATCCTAGTACTTGGGAGGCTGTGACAGGAGGATCACAGGTTTGAGGCCAGCCTCAGCAAGTAGTGAGACTCTCATGAACCTAGCGAGACCCTATTTCAAAATAAAAAATAAAATAGAGCTGGGAAAAAATAGGGCTGGTTATATAGCTCAGAAGCAGAATGCCTCTGGGTTCAATCCCCAGTGCCACTTAAAGAAAAGAAAAAAGTATGATGGAGCTGAAATAACTCAGCTCTAAATTATCTTCCATAGCTATACTTCTATAATTATTTATGGTTCTATATATTCAAGTTCTATTGGAGACTGAGAATTGATTATATAATTAAAATTTTGGATATAAGTCATATTGAAATATTAATCACCTTAAAAATATCATATATAAATACACATATAGTTATATATTTAGTTGTAACAGTTAAAGAGAATTAAATCTAACTTCATTTGTTTCTCCAATCCCTATGCAGAAATTCCCAGTTTCTATCATGTGTGTGTATTTGTTTGTGTATATATTTACCAGGATTTTTTCAAGGGAATGAAACTTTTTGGCTGAATCTGGATAGAAAATAAGAGAAGTCCAATTCTTATTCAAATACAAGACACATCTAGACTCTGGACATAACAATTTAATCATTAGTCAACAAATCCCTCGAGATAAGTTCAAGTGGGCAGCATATGGTATTCATGTAAATAAACTGAACCATCAGCTACTTGAGGATTACATACACCTGTTCTCAACCCTGTACCTCAACAGCCAAACACAAAGCATGTAAACACACTTTTCTGGATATAGCTCTAACAGAAATATAATATATTTCTAAAATTAGAAATAGCTTAAAATCATACCTTATACCACAAGTTGAAAGCATTTCAATGAAGATAAGTTAAAAACATTCCACACAATTATATTTACAGACAAATTCTTATATTCAATCTACTTAGAAGTAAAAAAAAAAGAGGGAACTAAAACAAGTTTTCTGAAAATGTTCAATAGAAAATAGCTTCATATACAAAGTCAAATGGTTCAACACCTATGTATATATAAATCTCACTTTAGAGTGAATAACCAGGTAGGAAGAGAAATAAAATTCCACCACTAGGTTGCATTCAGATATAAAACTACAGATTGTCCTCAGGTAAAGCCTGTGATACAAGTTCAATTTTCTATCACCATTACCAATACAAACGACCCACGCTGCCACTCCCCTGCCCAGCACAGAAAGCCCATTTTACTTACTAGCTACCTCCAGCGACGCGTTGTGGCTCACTGCCTCTCCCAGGTAATTCCTTGCTACGCAGACATAGACCCCTTCGTCAGGCCTACTTTTTCGTCCATGTACTATGCGTAAGAAAAATAAAGATCCACTTGGCAGCAACATTCGGTGTGAGCGAGGGTCATCTTTGTCCGTCTCCACTCTCTCCCCCCCTTTGTACCATTCAATAGTGGGTGTGGGGCGGCCTTCGGCTTTACAGTTCAAAGTTGCAGGTTCTCCTTTCGAGACAATTAGGTCTGAGGGGTGTTCAACAATGCGAGGTGGAAAATCTTCCTGACGAAGACGGGAGCCTGCGAAGGAATGGGCAAAATGTCTTCATATGTCATTTGAAAACAGTTAAAAGTCTTATTCCAAAAGCATAGGCTTTAACACTACTATTTAAACACCACCTAATGTTGACCCACTCTCCCTAAATTATTCAAGGACTAATCCTTCTGGTATCCACCTTGACTGCACCTTCCACATCCTGAATCCTTTTGACCCTCTGCTTAGAAAGTTCTCTTGCTTAAACTTTGCCTGTACAAATCCTGTCTGCTATTCAAATCCCTTATCCATGAATCTTTCGGGACCCATTACACTGTTTATACCACGCATGGTGCATGTTTTTGCAGAGGAATGTGTTATAGAGCTGCTAAACAGCTTCCTGAGTATTAAAATAATGGCATGGCTCCCTGGCATCTTCTTTTTTAAGGATCATCAATTAACACTTTAACAAAACATATGCTAAATGCTAATGAACATTCATATTTAAATGTAATGAAACTTTTTCATAGAGATGCTTCCGACTTCCTAAATAATAAAAGTATATATACATATATACTTTCCCCAGAGTTTCAATTAATATATTTCATTATTATAATGTTACACTTCAAAGATGAAATGTCAAGTAATCGAGTTTAAATAGTTAAATATTAATGGAAAAGGGTATTGCGTGAGGAACTGCTTTCTGGAAATGTTACTAAATGAAGGTCTATGTGTGTGTGTCATTTAAATATATCCTATGCCTGTACCTTATTTTTCCAGCAAGATCATCATCTCAAGAACAGAAATTGTGCTTCAGTTTTTAATATTTCTATCATATTTCTACCATGCATAGAGTAAACATGTAAATTTCTCAAACACAACAGCCTAAGGCTTCACTTAATGGAGCCCCAAGCCTGGCTCTTATCTAGTGTTTCAGTATAAAGGAGCGTAGAAATGAGCCTTCCATAACACATCCCTTCCATTATCTAGGCTTCCCCAGTATTTCTCAACTCAATCTACTCATCCCCATCTTTCCAGCCAGCTCCCATCCCAGGTCCAAGTGCTATCCTCTCCTACTGGGCTTAGAACTGTCACTAAAATAGTTCTCTTCAGGCTGGGCATGGTGGTGCATGCCTGTAATTCCAGTACTTGGGAGGCTGAGACAGGAGGATCTCAGGTTCAAGACCAGCCTCAGCAATGTAGGGAGACCCTCAGCAATTTAGGGAGACTATGTTTCAAAGTAAAAAGTAAAAAGGGCTGGGGGTGCAGCTCAGAGGTAGAATGCTCCTGGGTTCAATCCCCATTGCCTCCCTACCAAAAAATTGTAGCTGGTATGTATACTATTCAACCTTAATAAACTACATATCCTGCATGGGGCTGATTTATATGTCCAATGTTTAAATATTACAACAAATATTTTTCTTAATGAAATGTATAAATGAAAGATGTAACTAGGTTTATTATTTGCTTATAACCACCATGAAACAAAAAGTTAAAATGTAAAACACAAATAATAGTTTAGTAATCAAGAATACAAATAGCTTTAGTTTAGTGCATGGTACATAGTATGCTCTAAATTCTTTAAAGGAAACCAGACTTCAAAAGATAGGACTATATAACAACAATATTCAGGAAAAGTAAATTGGAAATTTGTACACTCTCAAAAAGGCTATACTGAAGGTGAGTGAAATTTAGATTGGTGTTTAATTACTCAAAATTACCAGTGCTGATAAAACTTCAGAAAAGACAGTATTATATTATTGGCCTTTACTTTGGCTGTAATTATGAAAGATAGATGTTTATGAGGACCAACTAATGAGGTTATATATGTTTAATTAAAGCAAATTTTATTTAAAATTCTGAAAGTCCATTTGAGATAGGCAATAGGGACACAGAGGTTGCTATAAGAACACAAAGAACAGGCACCCAAGATGGCCTGAGCAAGTCAGAGAAAGATCTGGAAACATGGAACTTAAGATGAGCCTTGAAGAATGATCCAGAAAGAAAAGAAAGAAGATGATTTCACCAAGAAGCACAGCTACTAGAGTATATGGTACACTTCTGGGGTCTGCAGGTAGGTAAGTATGACCTACATAGAAAGTGCATGTCAGAGACAGGGAAGCAAAAGACTAAAAAAGTAGCTAAAAGAAATAATGTTGTATGGTCTGTACATCAAGCCAAACTTTTGCAATGGCAGCTGGAAGCAACAGGAAACCATGTAAAAATATTAAGGAAGGGCAGATCAATACGATTAAGTCTAGTTTTTAAAATTTCACTATTAGGCATGGTGGTGCATGCCTATAATCCCAGTACTTGGGAGGCTGAGACAGGAAGATTGTAGGTTTGAGGACAGCCTCAGCAACCTAGCAAGACTCTCAAAATCTAGTGAGATCCTGTTTCAAAACAAAAAATAAAAAGGGCTGGGTTTAGCTAAAAGGTTGAATGTCCCTAGATTTAATCCTCAGTACCGCCAAAAAAAAAAAAGAAAAGAAAAATATTCACTATTAGCTATGCACGGTGGCTCACAACTATAATCTCAACTATTCTGGAGGCTGAGGCAGGAGGATCACAAGTTTGAGACCAGTATGGGCAACTTTGTGAGACCCTGTCTCAAAATACAAAATAAAAAGGGCTGGAGATGTAGCTCAATGGTAGAATGTCCCTGGGTTCAAAACTCCAGTACTGCCAAAAAAAAAAAAAAAAAATATATATATATATATATATATATATATATATATACATAAACTAAAATAAAAGTAAAAAAGCTCATTATGGCTAATAGAAAGCTGGATTTAGCCAGCTCTACTAGACAGGAATGAAGACACTTGGGTACCCTTCAAGCAATAAATCTAAGAACCTGTACTTAGACATTGACGGATGGCAAAAAAAAAAAATGGAGAAAATCTAGTGAAATTAAGTTATAAAATCAACAGAATCTGCTTACTGGCAACATAGATGATGAAAAGAAATATACACCGGATGGGGAAGAAACAGAGGTAGGGAGATTCCAAATTCCTGACCTCATCAATGGGTGAAGGACAGTCTCAATGAAGGTAGGGACCGTCAAATGAGATTGAATGAGAAGAAGAGGATAGAAGAGATATTTATTCAGTATGAGACATGGAGAGTTTGAGGTACTTGTAGAATATCCAAATGGAGACGACTAGTTGCTAACTGTATATCCACGTTTGACCTCAGAAAAGAAATCTCGGGGGAGCTGTCGGTTAGCACATAGCTGGGAAACCATAGCAAAGAATAAAACCATCAAGAGAGAGGGTGTAGAGGAAGTAACTGCCAATTAGAGAATGTGGAGATCACCCTGGCCCACTGCAGTGCAGTGCTGTGGAGGACTGTCCTGCTCCTACCCCACGGTTCCATGCAGCTGGACCACAACCAGCAGCGACTTTGGGAATGGGGAACACAGGCCCCAGTTTTCACCCAGTGTTAGCACCGGAGTGTTCAGTAAAAGTTTCAGCAATAAAAATGCTTTCCATATTACTGATGACTAAATTTTCAAAAATACTCTGTGGAATGCTCTTTTCTCAGAGTGTTAATAATAATGCTCAAAAAAAGTGCAGTTCTCGGTGTCTTTCATCTTGTTAATGTACATTATGAGCTGCAGAAAAGATTATAATATGCAGCATTCCCCAAACTTGTTTAGCCACTGAACTTTTAATTTTTCTTGTTTTTTTTGCAAGATATTCCATTGTATTTTGCTTCTGAAAAACACACTTGAAAAGAAAATAGGCTATTGAGCATATAATGATCTAAAATAACAAATAGGGTTAGCAGAAAAAGTTATTTGTAGTAGAATGTATGTCTTTGGAAAAGATAACTATAGGAATCTCTCATTTCTCACAACATATAACCTTCAGGAAAGGAACTTCCCAATATCTGAGTCATATTTATAATGAGTGATTGGTTAACCTCTGTAATAAAAACCATAAATGGTAGTCATCATCTTTATAAAAACTATGATAAATTATTCTTTGTAATCAAGAGTAAGCAGGAAAGAAAGGGACTGAAAAGAAAACTGCTATTAATTATCCATCATCTCCTTTCTCACAACAACATCTTTATGAGGTGGGTGTTGTTATATCTGGTGTCCATATGGGGAGCTGGGAACTCAGCTGTCATTCAGCTGGAGATCAGCAGTTGGAGATTCGATCCTCATCAAATCCAAAACCCTTGCTCTTGCCAGCTATTCCATTAATGCTGCTAGGATTAACTGGTTAAAACCCATAGATGAACTGGTTGTATCCATTCTTGCTTTTAACGTTGAAAATGTTCCCTCTGATTGCTTACATTTAAAATGTAGATGATAAAAGAAGCAAGAAGCAGTCGAACTGGATGATATCTGTTGTTCTTTCCCCATGCATAGAATATCTACCTGCAATCTGAATGATTTCATTATCAGTTAACTCGATAAAGAGCTTGATGATGAATAAATGAGAATACAAAGCTTTCCTTACCTGTGTCATCTTCTCTAAATATGAGCTTGAATTGTTCAGTAAGTATCCTTACATTATAAGTTTCTTTTGTTTTTGTTTTTAGTACTAGGTCTCACTAAATTGCTGAGGGTCTTGCTAAGTGGCTGAGGCTTGCCTCAAACCTGCAATCCTTCTGTTTCAGCTTCTCAAGTAATGGGAATTATACTGGGGATTGAATCCAGGGGGATACTCTACAGCTAAGCTACAACCTCATACCTTTTTTTTTTTAATTGAAACAAGGTCTTGCTAAACTGACCAGGCTGGCCTTGAACCTGCGATCTCCTGCCTCAGCCTATCAGGTAGCTGAGATTACAGGTGCATGCCTCCGCTCCCAGCTAATTTTTTAATATTCTGAGAATCTTAATTTCTTCAGATCTATTTGTACAATTAACATTAAATATCACTGGTGCCAAACTTTATTCTACCAACGTACTTGAAGGAAAAGTCACTGAACTTCTATCTATATGGTGAGAAAAGCCACAGAACATAAACCTATCAGTAGGATTCACTTTCTCAACGGAAGACTTTTCTTTCTTTGCTTTTTTTATTTTGGTGCTGGGGACTGAACCAAGGCCTCACATATGAAACATACATTCTACCACTGAGCTATAGCCCAACCCTCAAAGGAGGACTTTGAACGGGCACGATGTCATACACCTGTAATCGCTGCTACCTGGGAGGCTAAAGCAGGAGGATCACAGGTTCAAGGCCAGCCTGGGCAACCTAGAGAGACCCTATGTGAAAAATTTTAAAAAGGGACTGGAGGTGAAGTTTAATGTAGAGTACTCATGTATGAAGCCCTGGGTTCAAACTACAGTACAGAAAGATGATAGATAGATAGATAGATAGAGAGAGAGAGAGAGAGATGATGAATAGATAGATAGATAGATAGATAGATGGGTAGATAGATACATAGATACATAGATGATAGAAGGAGGAGGAGGAGGAGGAAGAGGAGGAGGGGAGGGGGAGGGGGAGAGAAAGAGGTGGATCAAATAGGGAAAACCATATATGAATCTCAGCAGTGTAGACAAAACACCCCAAGTGTCCCACACTAGTAACTGCAATCTTCCTCCCTACAAGTGGAGTCCACCTGCTCTGTCACAATTTAATCTCTCTATATAATATATAAAAGTCTTCATTCATTACGCATAGAAAAGCTTTCTCCAATCATAAACTCTGAGTCCCGATAAGCCACCTGCCAACCACTATTACAGTTATGCTAATTTGTATGTGCTTTACATAATAAGGTATAAGGTTATATAACAATTGGCAAAACCAACTTCCAGTTGTGTTTTGTTTTGGTTTTGGTTTTTTGTGTAGTACTGAGGATTGAACCCAGGGACATTCTTCTCTGAGCTACACCCCCAGCCCGATTTTATTTTTATTTTGAAACAAGGTCTTGCTAGGTTGATGAGAGTCTCACTACTTGCTGAGGCTGTCTTTGAATCATCCTCCTATCTCAGCCTCCCAAGTACTGAAATTACAAGTGTATGCCACCACGCCCGGCTTCAACTTCCAGTTTTCAACCACACTCTGCATAGGAAACTTAAAAGTTACAAAGAAGACAAAGTAAAAGGAAAGGGGACTAAGAGCAAAATGAGGCCTTCCCAAGGAATGGGGATGATACCGTCAACCGTACTCATCAAGAATCCCGGTAGAACCTTGGGAATAAAACACCAGGGACTTCCAGCAAGACCCACGCCAGAGGAGGGCAGGGCAGGATTCCTTCAACAACTGCCCGGTTGGAAGATAAAATGTAAACACAAGTGAATGAAATATCTAAATATTTACACAACCACAGCTGGAAAAAGAGACATACGTAAGTGCTAAGTATTTCAAGGAAATATATCAAAGTCACATGAGATTTATGATGAGGAAACCCAACTCCTACTTGGATGTAAACTGCCCCCCCCACTGAGATGCCTTTTACAGAAACACAGGCAAGTAACCGTTTAAGAGATTGAACTTGTTAATATTGTCTTAAGGCATATAGAGGTATGTGTGTGTGTATATGTATATGTATAACTCTATTCTCTTATCATGTATATGGTTTTGTTCTTTTTTCTACCAGGACAGAATATTGGCCTTGGAGTTTTGTTTATTTATGTTTTCAAGCCTGTTTCTTAGAAGACTGAGGGGAAAAGAACATTTTATTAAGAAAATCTTATGTCTTTTTCATATTCCTTGGTGGGTAAATTTAGAGAACCTGCAATGATTAAAATGTCCATCTGCATCATATATCATATTAAAGCATCTTGAAGAAAAATGCTTATAAAATTGCTAAAATCATAAGAGGAACAAATTCAATGAGTAGTTGACAGATATGTAATGAATATTAAGAGATAATTTGGTGACATCTGTCGGAGGTGGATGTGGGATGTATATAATTGCCTTGACAACATACCTATATCTGTAAATGAATATTTATATTCTTAAAGGAGCCTTGCCTGTTAAGTTTTTTACTCAAGCTCCAGCTACATTTTCAGGAGCAAAATGACCTCCACTTACTAACAAACATCCTATCACAGGCACCTATAATTTTCCTGTCAGAATTTCATCCTACAAGGAGATACTTGTTAAAAATAAAAAAGCTGCACCCAATAATTATTCACTATGTAGAAAATAGAGTTAAGTATCCTCTATGGAATTACACACATTTCCCTAGTACTCATGCTAACACTTGGAAAAACGAGTGTAAAAACAATCCACATGCTATAGAAAAACTAAGTGCTTTCACCTGAAGTTATACATAATAAAAGAATACAAGGAAAACAGAATATATTACAAAAAAAAACCTCACATGATGAATGGACCATGACATTTTCCTAAATTACTTCGATTTATCCTAATTTCTCTTGATTATAATCTTTATCTAAGGATGATTATTTAGAGGAAAAAAGCAAAAGAAATGTTTCTAGCCAAAGTTAGAATAATCTCAGTAATTAACTGTCAGTGGCAGAATGTATCATCTAAAATGATCACCAAAATAGACCAAAATGAAACTCCAGGAGTGAATGCCGGTTGTTTCTGTAACATTCCTACATAATCTAATATCATATGGCTGTGTCCCCAGAGATAGGAAAAAGACTGACAATGGCAAAAGTTAAACTGTAGAAACAATTTTACCTAACACTCCCCCCCACCATTTTTAATAATATGGACACTAAGTAGAAGACACTACTAAAGCATTAACAGCAGGAATTGCCTCAACTGAGTCAAATCAGGCAGGATTTCATCCTGAACTGTAAGTAAAGAGCTTTGGAGAGCAGAACCTTTCTAGCTGAGTCCATTCTGTCATTTGCTCTTTAGTAAACTTACCAATTAACATGCAAATAGGAGGGTTTTTGTTTTCTATAAAATGCCAAGCACAAATATTTGCATAACTTAAAACCCAAATTCTTTACTCTCTCATCCATCAATCTACCCATCATCTACTTATATAGCTATATTAATTAATGGAGGTATGGTTATATACCTATACTGTATTAAGAACATTTATATTTTATTATGAAGTATACTAAGCATCGACAACACGAAGAAATGTGGAATAAAATCAGTGATCTTACCAGCCTAATGTCTTCCAAGGGAGACAAAAATATAAACAAGAATGATATTAAAGAATAAGAGCCATTCAAGGGAAGATAGTAGTTGAAGAAACTGTAATGAGAAAAAGGAATAGCGGGGGGTGCATGAAATACTCTAGCATCTGTGGGGAATGTAATTAACGTGAGAGACTGGATTCAGGCTGCCTGGGATCAAATCTGGTACTTGTTAGCTGCTTGAACTTGGATAAATTGCTTACCCTCCCTGAATGCTAGCTTTTTCATCTGTAAAAAGAGGATAAAGTAATACTATACTTTACTGGTTAGCATAATCTTTGATGTCTAAAATAATCTTACATTGACTCATGGGCTAGGGGGCTAGGATCTAGTATTTTGAAAAATGTCATAAGCACCACTATTTGGTTTTATGATCCTCCTCCTCCCTACTATCTTCTCGAAGTACATTAGGATTCTTATTAATTTATACAGAAATTACATTTCCCTCTTAGATTTGTAAGAAACATACAAGCTAAACTCAGTCCCTAGTTTTACAGGTCTTGGCAGGTTCAGGCTCAATTCTTACAAAGCATCTTTCAGAGGAGGAGAAAATAAAACAAAACTAGAACAACTTAGCACAGTGAACTTATTGTTTTACCCAGAAGCATCACAGGTTGACTACCTAAA
Source organism: Glis glis (assembly GCA_004027185.1). Taxonomy (NCBI): domain Eukaryota; kingdom Metazoa; phylum Chordata; class Mammalia; order Rodentia; family Gliridae; genus Glis; species Glis glis. Next base: position 4,455 of record PVJS01012365.1, on the reverse strand, counting down.
GCCATCAATTTAGCACCTCTATTTCTGGAGGAAAATATTCCAAATAGACCCACTGACTATTAAAATGCATTTTCTTTTTATTATAATTATAAATGCATATTAATTGTACAAATTAATGGGTGTCATTGTGCCACTTCCATATATGTATATATCATGCTTTGATCATATCCACCGTCTCTTGCCCTTCCCTCTTTCTCCCCTCTTGAAATGTTTTTTGTTTTGTTTTGTTTGGGTTGTTATTGTTGTTGTTTTGGGTCTGGGGATGAACCCAGAGGCCTTCCACTTCCAAGCTACACCCCCCGCCCTTTTTATTTTGAAATAGGGTCTAAGTTGCTGAGAGTCTCAATAAGTGGCTGAGGCTGGCCTCAAACCTACCATCATCCTGTCTCAGTCTCCCAAGTACTGGGATTGCAGGTGCGTGCCATAGCACCTGGCATTGAGATATATTTGTTTCAAATTTAATAAACATACTAGTGCTTTTCAAATATTACTGAATGAATAGTCATATTGCTTTTAATTTCCTTTTCATTATAAGTATAAAAGTACCAGGGTATCCATTAAGTTTGTTTGTAGTAGTGAATCTTGATGCCTATCCTAATGGACCAAAATATCTAGATCTGAAAATATCTATTATATTATAAAATATAATAGCTCATTTCAGCTGTTAGGACCAACTGTACCTTTGTAATTTTTACTGACAAAGGATTTTGGACAATATTTTGAATGTGAAAAACAGTATTTGGGTGGTTCCCTTTTTATTGCGATGAGAATATCGTTAGTCATAATCTTGGATTTTCCATGATATTGCAATCAGTATGAATCTGCATTTCATTTCTTTATATATAATATGGAAATAGCAGATGGTTATAAATTTGAGCCAACTATAACTTCAATATACAGAACATGAGCAGACTTCCCTATTGGAGTGACAACTCAAAAATGCTCTAATTATAATTGTATCAAATGAAACTTGCTTACCAAACCTTCCCTGTCCTCACTTTAAAATTATAAAAAAGAAAATTCTGAAATTAATCTTACTTGTTTGTCTAAAACATGGTTTAAGTCATAAATTAAAAGTACCTAAAATAAATACAAATAAGTACAATTGCTTGGCCATAGGAAAGGTTTCAAAAAATCATGTAAAATTATATTTATCGGTATTTTCAGTTAAGAGTTGCAAAAGATTTTCATACCATCTGTATATTATAGATATAATTTGCTATGAGTCAATAACCTAAAGTCAATTAAAGCACTGAATTAAAGCTTTCATCTTACTTTTTGAATTAGGCAATCATACTTGTGTCATATTTAAAGAACCCTTGATTCTAGGTGAGTCGTTAATGTCTGCAAGGTAAGAGTATGGAATTGCAATTTTAAGGATAATTGTCAAGTGACAGTTACACTTTTGCAAAACAAAATACTTAAAATAACCTTTTAAAGGATTACTGAAAAATCCCTAGAGGAATGCAGTCAACTTCGCACATTTTAAAAACTCAGTCAATACTTTTGACGTGAACAAGAATTTCTAAAGAAAACCTTTTACACATTAGCAAACTAATTGTAATCCTTCCCTCCTTATATAGTCCCCATTTTTTCTTTGATTGCATCTTGGTTTTAGTTCTTACAGATTCTAAGAGGTTTCCAAAGAAAGGATGGTGAGGGGCAGATTCTAATAATTTCACATACAAGAGAGGGGAATTTAAAGGTGTTATAAATGTTAAGTTAAAATATGAATTATAAGTAATAGTAAGTATTTAAGTAGGAGTAATTTTATTTTTTAAAGAGGTAAGTGAATGACCATTTCAAAAAAATCTATGTGCAGTTGATCTAATAGGGAAGAATCCACCATAAGTAAATATTAATATATAAGACATTGCAAGAAGAAGAAGGAGGAGAAGGAGGAGAAAGAGGAGGAAAAAATTCTCCTACTTCTGAGAGCATTTCAATTATGGGTAATACGGGTAATAAGATGTCTATATGCATTTATTGTTTTGCACTTTAATGCAACTTTAAAGGGAAAATATAATACTTCCAGTCATTGTTTTTTAATGTGTTTTAATCCTTGATTTTGAAAGGAAAGGGCCATAAAATCCATTCTATTTAAGAAGCATTGATAATGTTGACAACTTGAGTTTAGTTAATAAATAACTTCTATCATCTCAGTAGCTAGAATGCACCTAGCATTCAGCAGGTCCTCAATAAACATGTGTTGAATGAATGATCAATGATAATAGAAGAAGAAATGACAGAAGAGCCCACATGTTTAGAACATAGTTTAGAACAAGGCACTGACCAACCTCCATCCTTGGAGACATTCAGGTTCCCTTTGAACACCTAGAGAGAAACTAAGGTAAACCCTGACTTCTACTCTGGGAAGCAGAAATCCACAAGAGAAGGAAGTCCTGTCCATTCAAAGTACAGAGCTTGCTTTAAAATTAGTTCCAAGGACATAGAAACCTGTATGCAGTATCATGTGTGGTACCAGTAAAAGGATTAACAGAGGTGTACGTTGTTCAATTCCAGCTGAAGACTGAGACACACACACACACACACACACACACATACACACACACACACACGGAGAAAGAGATCTAGAAAAAAAGATCTGAAAAACAACTTGATATGACTTCTAAGAGATTGTTTAAAAAATGGATAGTTTTCTTCCCTCTAAGTTTCTCTAGTTTCTAAAGGTTACATGATATTTGCAGTAATTTTTCATAATGAAATAGTTTAATTTAGAAGTTGTGAAAGCCAACAAAATTTTTTGAAAAATACAGAGAAAAGAAAATCAACCTTTGCTAACTCTTTAGCATTAATTTATTCACTGAATATTTATGCATTAAAGTCTACACAACAGGAGGTCTGTAGTAGGTGCTGGAAATACAAGAGCACAAAACAAAAATAAAAAGTTGGCAGTACCTGTCTTTTTCCTTTTTACTTATTAATAATACAAAGTTAATACAAATGATATACAAGTGACAAGGTATGCACTTAATCAGTGTATTTGCACTGATATACCTCTAAGCCAAAGATAAAACATTTTTGTGGACACATATAAACAAGCAGCAAACAAGTCTGAACGAATTGTGCATGCAAAACTGCATATGACAGCTAGAATGAGGGGAAGCAAATGCTTTGACAAAAATAAGGTTCCCTGGAAAGGTGGAAAGCCTGGATGCGATTAACTGAATAGAGGTCACAGACCCTGAGGCACATAGCGGCTGGGTCATGCCCAGTGTGATCACTAGAAGGTAAAAGGCTGGAGATGGATTTAAACCGATTAACAGGTATCAATTGCCTCTTCTCTTTAGGAAGCAAACAGACCTAATTATTTTACTTATCTTCTTTGCCATTACAAGCTAATTCCTGGCCTATGCCACTCAGGGAAAAATATATTATTTTTAATTTTAAATTATTTTTCATTTGTCATTTGACTATTTTTGAACAATTCTTAGATCTTCTAATAATAAAATAAGCTTCAATTACATTATCAAAATTTTTCCTTACTCTGCTTATAATGACTGGTAGAATATTTGAATAGAATGGTTTTGTTCTATAGTTTTCCATTAGCATTGAAATTAGAATTGAAATAGTGATGAGGTATAAAGTTGTTACAGTTTGTCTTCTGTAAATGTGCTTTGTTCTTAATGTTAGAACAATATTTACACAATACAGTCTTGAAAAAAATAAGAGTAATTTTTTGAAATGAGTATTTTGTTTACTTCATATACACATAAGAGTGCATGTATGTATTTTCTGAGGCAAATATAAAATATAAAGCCAACTGAAGTGTGAGGCAGGAGCATAGCTGGAAGAATGCCCCGCTCAGTAGGCAACCTCCTAAAAAATTTAAAATATTAAATAGAAGTGAAGGCAGTGCTTCTCAATGTGTGATTATTCTTTCTAATAACACTTGTAATCATTTTCCAATTTCTAAGTAGCCCTTGTTTTTGTTCTGTTTTATTGTGCTTTAGAGAAAACCTGAGATGAGATTTCAAATTAAGACATGTTCAGTCTTAATCTCTGGGTATGGAAACTTATAACTAGTGCTTTACAGATATACACAGTGATTTTCAGGTACACTACAACTTGAGAACCATTGAACTACAGGTTGCACCTATTGTGGCATGTATTTCTTGCGTTATTGAAAGCTCTGAAATTGCACCCTCTGGGGAGGGGATGCTGGGGACCCATCACAGGGCCTCAGGCATGCATGCAGGTACCACTGGGCTATACTCCAGCCCTGTCCTGTTTTGTGCTATATCAACTACCGCAGCTGTGATTGATAGTAACACTGGTTAAAAGTCACACATCAGACACTTTTCTCAGTGTTTAAAATATATTAACTCGGCCAGGCGTGGTGGCGCACGCTTGTAATACCAGTACTTTGGTAGGCAGAGACCGGAGGATCTGGATTCGCGGCCAGCCTCAGCTCTCTCTCTCTCTCTCTCTCTC
>PVJS01012364.1:0-44020 GCA_004027185.1 Glis glis | reverse complement strand
ACCCGGTTTCAAAATAAAGGATAAAAAATAGGGCCGGGGGTGTAGCGCGGAGGTAGAATGCCCCTGGGTTCAATCCCTGGTACCGCAAAAAAAAAAAGAAAGTAAAAACAAAAAAAACATATTTGTGAAGATTTTTTAGCTTTAAAATTATTGAGTCATTAAGTTACAAATATAAACGTAGTTATTCCTTAAGATTTTAAATTTAGCTTGAGATCTTGCTATTTATAAATCCAAGAAAAGTTCAGTAACCATTTGAAAAAGACTGGATAATGTTTACTTTCTTTAGAAAGTTGTCTAAATAGCCGGGTGTGGTGGTGGCACAGGCTTGTAATCCCAGTACTTGGGAGGCTGAGACAGGAGGATCGCAGGTTCGCAGCCAGCCTCAGCTACTTAGTGAAGCCCTCTGAAACTTAGGGAGACCCTGTTTCAAAAATAAAGAATAAAAAATACGGCTGGGAGTGTAGCCCAGAGGTAGAAAGCCCCTGGGTTCAATCCCCAGTACCGCAAAAAAAAAGTTGTTTAAATAAAATTATGTTTTAAATGGCATACATACATCTAATACACTTGATTTCTTTTTAGGGGGTGCTCAATTAGGTGACTTACCCAAACTTTCCCAAGCACTGACATACTCATATATCTAATATTAACCTTATAAAAATGAATGAGAATTTCTCCTAATGGATACAGTACTATATATAAATTTAGTAAGATCACAAGTCTAAAGCAATTAAGTATTCATTCTATATTGAAATTTTTAAAAACTGGTCTGTTTAGTAGTTAATGTTACCTTACATATTTTAAGTATATCGATTATTAAATTATGCACATAATATTTAACAGAAAAATTTTAATATTGTGAATTTGAATTAAGAATTTTTATACTTGATTACAAACCATGCCCAACTTGAAAGATGCCAATCTGCTCATAAATGATTATGTTAAACAAACAAATTTTGGGAAGTCCTTTCTTATGCATTTGGAGTTGTATATGACCAGAAATGATGCTAGATTCTTTGCGACACCACTGATGGTTGTATAGTAGGGACTGCTTCATAAATGAACCCCTCACGTTGGTCAGGAAGCCCTCTTTGTAGTTTTCATCCCTAGTGAGCACAAGGGAGGTTGCTGATTTGATTCTTAAACTTAAGTGCATTTTAAAGCTTTTTTCTCTCTCATTTTCTTTCTGGTTTTGGACAATACCAGTGGCATCCAGTTGAATAATGAATATCTTTTCTGGCTTAAAGATGATAATCATAATTTCCAAGGCCTTCCTGTGGCAGTAGCAGTGAGCCAGTGCTACCCCACAAGCAGGCCCTCCCTGATAGGATTCCTATATGTTGACTAAGCCTATTCATTACAGGCTCAGACTGAGAGCTCTCCTCACTAAGCTATAGACATGTGGAACTGCTGGGAGTATTGCATCTCCAATAGTACACAATGACCTGTCAACAGAGCCTACACCACTGTGAAGACACACATCTTCAGCTGGAACATTAAGGTTAATTCAAAATGGCTTTGTAATCTTATAGTCAGTAAAGCCATTTTTCAGAAAATAAGAATGAAACCAACAGAAGAAAGTGTCCTGTATGCATCACACGTTGTGGCAAAGCCAATACTTTCTTTATAAACCTCTAAGGCTAGGTCATTGGCCTTGCCTAGCAAAGCTTTGAACAAACTTCACATAAGCAGAAAGTCATGAACCGCAAGTCAGAGAGAGGCAAGCAGAGAATCTCTCCCCCTTAGAAAGAGGACAGTGTCCCAACACAGCCAGGTCCACCAGCTCCCACCCACCATGGCTGAAGGAATGTCCCTCCCCCACAGGCCTTCGCAGCATCTCTGCCCAGCTCTGCCTCTGGTGAACTTGGGTCTTCGAGAGGAGACCCTCGGCAACAACACTAATAACTTCAGTGATGGATTTCTGATGTCCATGTTTATTGCTGCTGAACAGATGTTACAGTAAGTGTGCAAAAGTTGAACTCAAGTAGAAATTTTCAGGATGCTAGTTAAGGGTTAAAAGAAAGAAAAAGAAACAAAGCTGTTTCACTTTCCCAGATGACTGACACGGCTAGAGATTACTTCAGGGGAAAAAACATTCTTGAACTATAATGACTTCAGTTCTCAAACCTAAAGTTGAGAGAGATCCCACAGTTATTAAACTTAATAAATCAGAGCAAACCAGCACAAGAGAAATCCTACATGTGAATCTGAACAGCTTTCTCATTTTTCTGCATGCAGAACTCAAAGGGTTTCTCTCGCCCTCCCTTCCCCTTCCTTTACCTCATTCACCATGGGTATCTTAAAAACAGCAAAGAGACTCAAGGGACCACAGTTCTATAAGATGTAATTATGGTACCTTATTTTTAAGAGTTTAAAAGTGCATCTTTATGGTCTCATGCAGCCACAGTTGCTTTTATATGTTTGATTGACATAAACCATGCATTGGCATAAAACATTTCCTCAAACTGTGGAAGTGTAGAGATGTTAGTCACCCTGTTCTCTCCTCCTCCAAGTGACGTCCCCTCCATTCTTCCTGTCCCTCCTCATTTGTTCAGTAATACTGATCAGCTGTAGTTCACAGAAGGCAGCGAGTGACCCCAGAGCAGCTCTTCTTTCTGGTTGTTGTAAAAGCTAAAACAAACTGAAATAAAGTGCACATGATTCACGGGCTACACAAGCATGTGGAACTCAGAAGGCCCAGCATTTACAGATCATTTAAAGGTGATCTTTCATACATGGAGGTTTACATCCTACCAGTTTGACTTTTGATTTTTTTAAGTGAAAGTGGTTGCCTTTCACTCTCAGATAGAAGTGGTGCTTTTGTATAGCAGATATACATATGTCTAATGTTTTGCAGAGTGACTAATACCCTACAGAGATAACCCAGGCTGTCAACCTTCCTGAGAGTCTTGGCTAGAACCCCAAATGTTGGCTAAAGGCATCAGAACAAGATAAGCATCTTAAAAAAAGGCTTTCTTTCTTTTTTTCAGGTTTGTAAAATAAGCTTTATTTTTTAAAGTTGATATGTGCATTACAAGAAACAAAAACACAAGAAGCAAAGAACAAAGTCACCCAGTCACAAGCCGCTTAGCTGGCCGTGGCCTTCCAGTCCCTGTGAATCCACGCACAACATTCCATTGTGTGATTAAGACTGTAGTGTGTACCGTGCTTTTCCACACATCACGAACAGTCACCAATTCAAAATCCCAAAGCTACGAGAGTATTTTTGATAACCAAGGATATACTACACACCAACTCAATCTATAAGAAAAAACCATAATCCTGCCTTTCTTGGGGACAAAAATTTCACTGAAGAGTAAGCATGCATGTAGAGGAGTACACATTTACATCTTCTTCCAAAATGATAGAAAGTCTAAACTCAAAGAGAAATTAAAGTAAGCCTATATTTAGCTTATTTTTATTTTTGCTAAAGATAGCTTCATTGTACTGTCAAATAAGCAAACAGATAAGCATTGACTATTGTTCCTTAAATACTACTTTGGAGTTCTTAACAAGATTGGCTACCTCATGGAGCAGCCCCCTGTTTGTTAGGGCAGAGAGAGCATTGAGTTGGAAAGAAGAACGTTCTCTGACATCACATTTTAAATAAGTAATTCCTATTCCACTGACCTCTCTGTTGGTAATAAGGACTTTTTCTGATGCTTTCCAAAAATAAAAAACCTTACCTCAAACACTCCCATCACATATTATTGAAATATCTTGTGTAAGTGTTTACCGAAAGCGGCTCCAGTAGTTCCTCTCTATGCAGGTTTCCCTGACCAGATGTCTATTTTCAGTCACTGTGTGTAGCCACTAATAACTCTTCCCTCGGGTGACTGAGGAAGCATGTGGCCAGGCTAATTTATTTTACCTCCCCATTTTCCCACAAGTAGACCAGGAATTGTTGCCCATTAGTCAACAAGTATTTGCTAAGTGACCACAGAGTGAAAGTGGTGTACTACATTGAACCTTTTGGTCAATTCGTCCTGAGAAAACATGTAGAAGTGTAACACAGAAAACCTCAGTTCCCAATGTCTACATTCCTGGACCTTCTGGCTTCTGGAAAAATTCCAAGGTCCAGGGATAGCCAGGAAAATCATTTCAAATGCAGTCCTAAATTTTCAGTAATTGATAAGTGACAGGAAAGAGGAGCCAAAGAAGTCCAGATCCACAGTGGTGGATCAATTTATTACGCATAAGGAAAGGGGCATTGTGATTGACTGGTGAGGATAATAAAAGACCATCCTGCATCTCCCACCACCAATTTTTTGCCACTAACAAGCAGGAAACAAAAAAAGTAAGAAATAGAAAATATAGAGAGAAGAAAGGAAGAGGAGGAAGACTCGTTAAATCCCTGTTTGACTAATTAATATTTTAAGATTATTAATAATTGGGTTTTTTTCTCTGTGCGTTTGTTCCTGTTTCCTTTTATACCTAATTTTGTGAGTCAGTTCTGTAGAGAAGAACAGAAAGCAGAAGAGGCTGAAAGGATTCTAGATTTGTTTCTAAAATGCTAAACCCACTTTTGGGGGAGGGGGAGATACTAGGGAGATTGAATCCAGGGGTATTCTAACTCTGAGCTATACCACCAGCCCTTTTAAGTTTTCTTTTGAAACAGGGTCTCGTTAAGTTGCTAAGGCTAGCATTGAACCTGTGATCCTCCTGTCTCAGCCTTCCAAGTACTGGGATTATAAGCATGTGCCACTACGCCCGGCTGCTGAGCCCATTTTTAAAAATAATCTTTTAGCTATGGTTTCAAAAAAGATTCAGGACTGAAAATCGTTCCCCATACTTAACAACAATTCAACATTCCAAACATACACATGTGTTCCCTGAATTAGGCAAAGGGGAGAGGTCTGTGGTTCCCAAGCAAGAGAGACCAAGGGCTCTCCTCCAAGGCAGTAGCCACAAGAAGGAGAAATAGCTCTGGGGTGCGTCTAGGATGACCATAAGTACTGGGTCTCTAACCGTGGCAAAGATTACCCCATCCTAAGCTTAGTACAAAAAAACAGAGTGCTGCTATGGTCCAGGTGCCAGTGTTGGTTTACACACCGGAGATATCAGAGATGCCCAGGAGATCCTGGAGGCCAACTGTTCATATTGCTATCTCCATTTTCCAGTCTGTTCAAGACTTTGCAGTTGTGGCATGAGTGTGTCCAATAATAATGGCTGAAATTCACTACCAGCCAGGCGGTGAGGTTTGGAGTCAGAAATTAATGTGATTTATAGGCAATGAAGTTAGATTTCTTGCATACATGAATTTAGGAAACAAGATTCAAACCTCTCCACTTACAACAACCCTGTGTAACAGATATTATTTCTATTCTATAGATTGGAAAACCTAAGTGAGAAGTTAAGTAATTTGCATAAGATTATGCCATTAGTAAGTGATAGGTCTGGGATTTGAATTCAGGGAAAAAAGTAGCAGAGGCCAGCAGTCTGTATAAATTGGTAAAAATGAACTTTTATAAAGCAAATTGCCAATATATATCAAGAGCTTAAAAAATGTTCAAATTTTCCAAGTTGGAATTTTATTTCTTGCAATCTATCTTAGATTTTTAAAACAGGCACATTTATGAAGATATTAATAAAAGCACCATTTATAAATTGAAAGTTGGCATTTAAATAGTATAGATTCAAGCCAGGGGAAATGTTAAGTAATTCATTGCAATATTTTGTTGTTAATTAAAATTAACAAAGCCTACATAAAACATGGAAAGTTGTTCTTCTTGTGAAATTTAGTGAAAAATAGGTATAAATTTTTTATTTATGCTTTGATTATAAACATGTTAAAAATTCATATGCATGCAAGAAAATACTAGAAAAGCATAAAGGAGTACTGAAAATGCTAACCATGATTATTTTGAATGAAAATATTATACATTTTTTGTTATTTCCTGTTTTAAAAAATTAAGGTATTAAGCTGTTCTCTTATATCTCAATTTTGGACAGAGAATAAAACTTAAATCAAACTGGAACTTCAATGAAAATAAAATTTAATTTTAAAATAAATTCAGGTAAATGTTTACTTTACAATGATTTTTATTTTTAAATATGTCATATTTGCAGAATTAAAGGTTTAATTGTAGGTTATTTGGGAAAATAAGCCTACATATAAATTAACTTTCGCATGTTCTATCTAGTCAAATATTTATTGGAAAACCAAAATAGAAAATCACATTTCTCTACTAACTGTAATTGTTATGAGCTTTAATAGCTATCAACATAAAAATGCATCTTGCATGTGTGTGCAAATCTGGGATTAACCACATTGATGTATACTTTTATTTCTTTTTTTAGTATTTCCATTCTTTGTCCCACACCAAAAAAAAATCTAGAGGAATATAGAATTCTGATTCAAACATGTACATATTACCTGAGATCTGGATAGATACACTAAATAAAAACCTCACAAGAATTTTTAGCCAGATTTTTTTCAAATAATAAAATTGTTGAATATATACCATTATATATATATATATAATATAAAATTGTTAATATAAACATAAGTTTTAAAGGCCTTAAAACTGATCATTTGTAAAATTATGTGTAGAGCTAGTCCTATACTGCAATCCCATGAAGATTTCAATGACTGGTGATTCTTAATATATTCACTTCCTGAAGATTTTTTTGACAATTTTGCAGTGAAAGAACTCTTAAACCACAGAAGTGAATCTTTAATAGTGCAATCTCAGCAATAAGTTAATTCAGTGACGGAGAATTTGGGGGATGAATGAAAATTCCTTAGAGTCTTGAAGTCAAATGCTGAAGATAGCCATGGAATCAACCTCTGCATAAAGATGGTGGTGGCTATTTGCATGTACACTGTTGTAATTCACACATTCAGTACATTTTAGGACTAGTGTGTGCATCATATGAGTTTGAGATTCCGGGGAATTCTTCCCATCCAATGTTACCAAGAAAGAAACTCATGTGCATAGCATTGGGAAAAGAAGGTTAGTAACTGACCTCATAATCATATTTCTGCATGTCCACCTTCCTTCTCAAATTGGGTAATATTACTAATAAAGAGCTCACTTATTCACTTAGAAGATCTTCAGAGACAGGCTTTTGATAGAGACTAAAAAGTGAATGAGAGTTGGGTGTGGTGGCGCACGCTTGTAATCCCAGTACTTGGGAGGCTGAGACCGGAGGATCCAGGTTCGCGGCCAGCCTCAGCTACTTAGTGAGGCCCTCCACAACTTTGTGAGACCTGGTTTCAAAATGAAGGATAAAAAATAGGGCCGGGGGTGTAGCTTGGAGGTAGAATGCCTCTGGGTTCAATCCCCGGTACCGCCAAAAAAAAAAAAGTGAATGAGAGAGGTGAGGTACTCCATATATAGTTTATGTTTTCTTGACTAGAGAATAGGAAACTCATGCCATTGAAGAACAGGCCCCATCCTATTAAATTATGCTAGAGAAGTTCAGCAATTAGACAAAGAAAGCTGATGGTTTTAACTTCTTCAGCTATTTGTTTATTTTTCCAGCCACACAGCTCAGAGTGGCTAGGATCATGTCCTCAATAGAGTCTTCAACAAATAAAAGGTTCACAAAAACTGACAGGCAATAAAGTTAAAAATGATGGCTAAATATGCTCTGGGTTACATAATCATCACCCTCCTCAGGATGGCACCAGGTCTGTATTCCATTACCATTGATTATTAAGTTTGCTACCTATATAGTTTATTTGCTTGTAAAATGCTCGTATAGGTTTGTGTGCTTATGTTAGTGTGTGTTTGTGTGTGTTGGCTTGCCAGTTTTCAAGTCCTCATAAACAGATGAAGGCTGGATCTGTCTCATTATCTGTACTTAGTGTCATTAAACTTTGCCAAATAAAGTCCAGGATTGGGATGTGATCATGACAATGAAGATGGTGATATTAATATTCTCCAAGAGTACATAACAACAGTCCCACTAATGGAGATGTCTTAAACATGTCTCCTTGGGCAGGTGGGGGAAGTTTTGAGGGTATATATCTGGGAGAAAAATGGCTGATTTGCAGAGTATGTGCATCATATTCTTTATTGACAAAAACAAATTCTCCATAATTATTGTGTGAATGTACCCACTACCTAGAGAGCTCATATTTCTCTATCTCCTCACCATTTTCTTATCAGACTACTCAAATTTTTGCTAACCCGACGAGTATGAAATTGTGTCTCGTGTGTTGTTTTATTTTGTATTTTCTTGATTACTTTTGAAGTTGACCATCTATACTTATATTTTTAGCCATTTGCATTTCTCCTTTTGTGAATTTTCCTTAAATATATATTTGCCCAACTTTCTGTTGGATTTTTGACTACTTTGTTAATTTAGGAAAAATCTTCATATATTCTTGACATTAATATTTTGCTTTTATATTCTATTATCCAAATGTATATTCCCCAGTCTATTGTTATTTTTATTTGTTGTTTTCAATATAGAAGTTTAATTTAATGTAATTTTAATCAATCTTTTCTGTTTTTCTTGTTTGTGGGGTTTTTTTGGTACTGGGGATTGAGCACAGGGGCATTCTACCTCTGAGCTATACCCCCAGCCCTCTTTATTTTTTATTTATTTACTTTTTGAAATAGGGTCTCACTAAGCTACTGAGGGTCTTGCTAAGTTTCTGAGGCTACCCTTAAACTTACAATCCTCCTCTCTCAGCCATTCAAATACTGGGCTCACAGGTGTGAGCCCAGTTCTTGCTTCTTCATTTTGTGTCTAATTTATGTGACTTCCTGGTCAATGTCATAAAAATGCTCTTATTTTTCTCAACAGATGCCTAAGTTTTCTTTTTTCACATTTAGATCTTTTATTCAGCTAAATTAATTTTTGCATATACTGTGGGTTAAAGATCAAATTTACATTTTCCTAAATCAATACCCAGTTGTTCCAGAACAATTTAATAAAAGGTCCCTCTCTTCCCCATTCTTTGTAATGCCGGCTCTGTCAGAGAGTGAGTGTCCATAAATGCATGGGTCTGTTTCTTGGTTCCCACTCAGTCCCATTTGCTAATTTGTTTTCCTGTGCACTAATAGCATACTGTTCCAATTATCTTGTTGTATAACTCTCGACGCCTTCTTTTATTCTCAATTTTATTGCTTATTCTGTGGACTTTATTCTTTCACATAAATCTTAAACTTTTAAAGGGGCATCTCAAAAGTTTCTTTTGAAATTTTATAAGAATTTTATTAATTTATAGATAAAATGTGCAAGGATTTATATGTTTATAATATAGATTCTTCCTGGCATACTGCTCTATTTCTTTAAATCTTCCTTATGTCTTACCATGTTTTATTATTTTCTCAATAAAGATATGGCACATCCTTTGCTAGATACAAGGTACATTAATAGTTTCTGTTGCATAAGAGAAAATCCAATTATAATGAGGTCATCAATATTGGTGACCAGCATGGAATTCTATAGAATGTCAACATGATCAAGGTTTCTGTGAATTACACTGTGATTTGAGCAGTTCACAAAGTTCTGGGGCAAGTCAGTGAATATTTACTGCTGCCCATACCTTTGCTACAGACACCTGTGCATCAAACACCCTGGTTGCCTTCAGGCCTTGCTGTGTATTGTACTAATCAGACCCACACCCACTCCTCAACCACATCTCTTGTTAAGAGTCACTGAATGTCTACTATTCTAGAGTCCTTTCATCCCCATCAACACTGCCAGTCTCTAGGATCCCATTTGATCCCACTGACACAGTTCCATAGCAATAATCTCAGTGATCTATGATTGTCAACTTTGCCTACAAGAGGACCGTGAGTGTCTGAGTATCTCAAAGATGCTGATGTCCCTCTTTTTTTTGGGGGGGGGTACTTGGGAATGAACGCAGGGGCATTCTGCCTCCATGCTATACTCCTAGCCCCCTTTTTTATTTTTTTATGTTGAAACAGGGTCTCTCCCAGTTACTGAGAGTTTTGCTAAGTTTCTGAGGGTAGCTGCGAACTTGTGATTCTCCTGTCTCAGCCTCCCAAGTACAGGTGTATGCCACTATGCCTGGTTTGACGTCCCTCTTGCTGTTGAGTCACTTACTTATTGTCTTCGGGAAGGGAGAGTCCTTTAGACTCTCCCAGGAAATTTAGTCAGATAATGAATCCTCTTGTTACATATGACAAATCTATTGTTTCTACCTCCAAGAGCTTTCTGACCTCCTCCTAATTAATTACCCCAACAAGACAATTCTGGGCTCCTCCCCTAATTTATTATATTCCATCATCCTGTCCAAACTTCAGGTAGCTATCCAAGCAGTGTATTACAACTAGCTTCCAGTGACCTTTCCAGGAAGCTGAATCCCAAGTGATAGTAATACTTCCATATCAATAAAATATCTCCTACTCAAACTTACAACCTTCTTCCCAGTCAGGCCAACCTTCCTAAGAATGTTATAACTCCCACACATAATCCCTCTACTGGTACATATTAAACCTAAATCAGCCATTCGTTCTTGATAATCCACACAAATATAACCATTTCCACTTCTTTTCTATCAAGGCCTTTAGGAGAATTATCGACACTGTTCATTTCATCCCCTTTGCATATCTGTAAGTCTTATAACGAACTCTTGAGTTCCTTTTGAGAGTCTTCCTTAAAACTGCAGAGGATAACGCTCCTGTGGAGGTCACTGGTTTCCACAGAATGCCCTGAGTAGGTAGCTGGCTGACCTCAACCAGGGAATGACCTCTCATTCCCTTTCTTCGAGGCATACCAGGAAATTTGCAAACATCCGTCGACATCAAATCCTTATAATTTCAATTACTCTCATTACTTTTAGTACTAGAATTTATCAAAGCTGCTAAATCAGTTTGGGCAGTTTCCTATTTCTTCATTTCAAGATTTGTTACTTTGTAATCATGACTTCAAATACCAACATCTAAAGTCTTTAAAACTCTTTCCATTGTGTATATTTTTCTCTTTGTGTGTGTGCCTATGATTTCTTATTTAATAGTCTGCCTAGTTATTTTTTACTATGAGCTATTCATTTTCACTGGAAAATTATTTGTGGCAATCTTTGAAACCCCAGATTAAGGTTCAGTCCTCCAGGCAAAAGTTAGTTTTGTTTGTACATGGCTCTAACAGTCTCTACTACTTGAAAGTGTGGGACCACTTTAACATAAATTTACAGCTTGAGGTTTTTTGGATCACCAAAGTGATATGAATATGGACTGAAAATCCATATAAGGAATAAATAATTAATATGATTCCTTAATGAATTTATATATTTTCATATCTTTATTGTACAGAAATAAAACAACTCTCCCAAAAGGTGGTCACCATGTTGATGAGACATCTTTTTCCTGTAAAGGTTTGGACTTTAAAAAGCTAGTTTCATGATGAAAAGTTGAACAAGAATAAATCTTCACCTTACCACCTTTAAATGGCCTTTAAACATTCTGTTCTAAATAAATGGAGAATGGGAGTCTGGATAAAGAATTGGTAAGAAAAAACACAAGGAACTCCAATTGGCTCTCCCAGTCTCAATCCAAAGGTTTCAACCCTCCATGAAAAGACTGTGCAATGAGTATATACTTAAAGATAAAATAAAACTTTTAATATAGAGATATTTATAATATCTGGCTTGAACTAACTTTTTTTTGTTGGTGTGTGGTTCTGGGGATGGAATGTAGGGGCATTCTACCTCTGAGCTACACCCCCACCCTATTTTATTTTTTTATTAGGAAACAGGGTCTCACTAAGTTGTGGAGGGCCTCACTAAGTTGCTGAGGCTGGCCATGAATCTGAGATCCTCCTGTCTCAGCCTCCCAAGTACTAGGATTACAAGTATGCACCACCACTCCCAGCTTTTTAAATGAATCAAACAATTTTTAGTTCCAAATATGTCAAAAAAAGAAGAATGCAGTTTACTTCTTGGGGCTGAGATTCTTCTGTTTATAGGGTATTCTGACTCTCTCATGGCAGAGTATTTGCTTGTTTTATTGTTATCGTTATTTGTTAGACTATTATATTCCATTCTCTTTATTTCATAAGTGAGGAAACTGAAGACAAGTGAAAACATGTGACCTGCCTAAGCTCCCAAATGTGTCACCTGATGTGACTTCTTCACTCCCAGCTGGAGCTGGTGCTGTCTTTCTTCACTGTATTATGCAGCTTCTCAACACTGTCACAATGGCTTTCTTCTCTCAAGCTCTTTGTCTACTAAGTCCCTCCACACACACCAACATGCCATTTCTGATATAAGCAGACTAAGAAACACAAGTCATAGCAGTCCATCAAAGGGATCCAAAGATGTAATCTAATTTATAGAACTATAGTGAAACATATTAAGTAGAAGATTCAGGGAAGTAATATTCTGCAGTTAATACAAGAAACTGAGTAAACAGGACATCAGTTGCTGCATGCTGGATCTGAACAAATGTTTTCACCAGTTTAGGCTCAATGAAAAAGGATCTCAATAAACTAGTCTCTTAAAGAAAAGTAAGAGATGAGAGATAGATAGATGCAGACATCTGTGAAGTGGAAAAGCTATATGTTACAGAATAATGAGGAATCTCATACATTTCAGAGGAAATGGGTCATGATCAACATTTGTGTTTAATAAAGAAAATCATTATACTTTTTATTTTTATAAAAATTGTTGAGTTCTATAAATCAAAAAACTTTACAGCATATATATATATATATATATATATATATAGCACTCCTATGTAACTATTAGCAAGATATCACCATTGCAATGTATAGACCTGCATCAAGCACACATGTGTCATAACTCTTCCACAATATGACATTCAAAATTATATAATTTGAAAAATATTTCCAGGGATTTATAGAAGTATTTACATAAATATTCCCACATAATTTTCATGATAAGAAGTTCATAATTAGGCTTTTATATGGTGAAGAGAGCACTATAGATTCTTTAGAATAAAAAATATAAAAACTGTTATAGCTGGGTGTGGTGGCACACGCTTATAATCCCAATATTTGCGAGGCCGAGAGAGGAGGATTGAAGGGTTGAGGACAGCCTCAGCAAGTTAGCAAGACCCTCAGCAACAGAGGGAGACTCCATTTCAAAACTAAAAATAAAAAGGACCGGGGGTGTAGCTCAGAAGTAGAATGTCCCTAGGTTCCATACCCAGTACCAAAACAATAAATAAAATGAGAACTGTGCTAGTACTAGTCCCAGGCCCCACTGCCATTGGGTCCATTACTGTGCTTCTCCTGCTGTGCTCTGTTCTGTAGGACTGGGAGGGGAAGAGGAATGGAGAAGGGAAGGTGGAGTGTTGGATTCCACAGGCTATGTTCCTAGTCCCCATATAAGCTGGCTTCTGAAAGGGTTTGGTCAATAGGAAGCATAGCCAGAGATTAGAGGGCAAAGAAAGGGAGAACCCAGGGTATTTCTCCTCTGGTGTTGACTCCCCAGTGCCTATAACTCTAGCTCCTGGTTCTTGCCACAATGTCATCTTGTACCAAGTAACCGTAGTCCTGGGCAACATTTGTACGCCTTCCTTATCTATGTCTTCAGCCTATGTGTGGCAATGGCTTTCTGCTATTGCCAAACCTGTATTACCTCACCATCACCTGTTTAGATTTTCAGATTCTCCATCACCCATCTCACTGATCCCTGTATTAAATCCCCTCTGTTCAAAAGTCTTTGTTTTCCTGGCTACTCTATGATTCATACAAGGATTAAGTTGCAGTATTGAGGACTATATTAATACATTTTGTGAACATCTTTCTAGAATATTTATCTAGAATCCTTACTACATTTTACATACTGGAAAAAATTTTAGTTTATCTCTTAATATTTTAGCTCTTATACTTGAAACAAATTTCTGAAGTATATATGCTTCAGATTATTTTTGGTTAAATAGATATAATACTTACCTGCATTTTTAAGTTAAATAGGTCTTACATAATCTATATTTAATTTACTAGCAAGCAATATTTAATTTACTAGCAAGCAGTGATTGGAAATATATTGCTGTTTATTATTATGTATTATTGTCATATATCTTTATTGTTAACCACTAAATGTTGGACTAAATTCTTTATTAATAAATGTTTAAAAACAAAAAATTTAGTTCTTAAAATATGTCATTAGGAGTTATTCATTAATTTATAGAATCCTATAGTCTCTCATTTGGATTATAATTGAGATTCAAGGAAATTAATTAGGTTGCAGAGCTGGTTAAATAATTAAAATTTTGGGTTTAAGTAAAATGATAAATATTTAACTACAGAGCCTACTTCCATGTTGTAGATGTATTAGATGCTGAATATTATTGGTTAATTTTAGTCTCAACTGATTTAAGTCAATCTGAAGAATAAATCTCTGTGTACATTCTTACCCCTTCCTATGTGCCATATGTCACTTTATAAATGATGTAATTTTAGCCAGGCATGGTAGTACATGCTTGTAATCCCAGTACTTGGGAGGCTGAAGTAGGAGGATTGCAGGTTCGCAGACAGCCTCAGCAACTTAGTGAGACCCTGTTTCAAAAATTTTTTAAAAAGAATAAAATAGGGCTCGGGGTGTAACTCAGAGATAGAATGCCCCTGGGTTCCATCCTCAGTACCACGAAAATAAACAAATAAATAAATAAATAAATAAATAATGTCATTTTATACAGCCAGTTGTATCATATGTGTATGGCAATTAGAATGTATAACTGAGTTCCACAGTAATATAAAGTCAGTCTTTATATTATAATTTTTTTGTGTGTGTGGTACAGGGAATTGGATCCTGGAGTGCTCTGCCACTGAGCTGCATGCCCATCCCTTTCTTATTTTTATTTTGAGACAGTCTCACTAAGTTGACCAGGTTGGCCTCAAATTTGTGATCCTCTTGCCTCAGGCTCCCAAGTCACTTGAATTATAGGTATATGCCCCAGTTGCTATGGTAGTGAAATTAATGGTTTAAATTTTTTTCTTTCATATCTCCTGAAAAATGTCTGATGGAAATACCAATAAAAATTCAAAATCCAAAAGGAGAGCAGAAAGGGAATAAGTTTTGGACTTTTCGAAGTATGTGGTGCTAAATGCTCCCATACCCAGACCTGCCAAGCTGCTCGGGATTCTTCCTTTGACAGAGCTTCAAGGCCAGTTGCTGAGGGTTAGAGAATTTTACTTTTGTACTTATCATTTAAACATGGTGTTTTCAAGAATTCTAGGACAAAAATTTTAAAATCTTCCCTTTATTCACATACCAAGAGAGACAATACTGGCACAAGAAAACAATACTGGTACAAGATACCCAATGGCATCTTGGCCATTCAAAATATTTCATCCTTTAAAAATGGAAATTACTGGTCATAAGGCAAAGAATAGTTATTCTTGAATGTCTCTCTCTAAGTAATAATATAATGAGGACACCTAACCTTTGACTCACTGAAGCAAAGAATATTCCCTATGGGAAAGCACATTTTAAAGCAATGACATATCAAGCTGGGGGAAAAAATTAAGTCTTTGTTCTCCTGCCGTATAGAAATAGCTGGCTGAGCAGCCATGTGAAGTGGAACTGGTCTTTAAACCACAAAATGATGTAAACATTGGTTATGTGATCATATAATCACCCTAGGAGAGAGGTGATCTGAATTAATCAGAGCTACAAGTAGAGGATTTGTGTATCTATGGGCCCAGATTCCCTGAACCAGCTTCCTCACTCTGTCACACTATACCTGGATAATGGCCACATGCCCATTTCACTCTGAAGCATACTGATGTAACCGTGGATGAAATCTTCCCTCCCGCAAGTCAGGCTTAGTAACGCCTAGAGGAATGATCTCAGCAGTTCTCATACCTAATATACCTAGCAGTACTCAGTCAACTTAATTGAATATAATTAAGTTTTTTTTTAATTTTAGAGCCAGGAGTGGTGGTACACACCTGGAATTTCCGTACTTAGGAGACTGAAACAGGAGGATAGCAGGTTTGAAGCTAGGCTCAGCAATTCAGCAAGACTGAGCAACTTAGTGAAAGTCTGTTTCAAAACAAACAAATATATAATAATAAATAAGGTTGGGGTGTCTCATGGAAGTAGAATGCCCCTGGGTTCAATCCCCAGTACCACCAAAAATATTTTTTTTAGAATAAAGACATCATGGAGAATAGATGTGTTGTAAGGCCTGAATTAAAGCCCAGTATCATGTGCTGCCTTGGTCTCTGGTGCAATTGGGAGGGCTTGTCTGGCCTGATTGCAAGTCCCCTCTGCACTCTATCCTCTCAAATGATGACGTCTAGGCAAACACCCCTCCTTATCAAGAGGACTAGGCACAGTTCCTGCTTCCTAAGTAGTGAGTTTCAGTTCTCTGCCAGTCTAAGGAATTAGCCAAACAAGCCAACTACATCTTCCTGCAGAAACCAGAGGGTACCTCACCCTCTTGATACTACCAAGCCTTTCCCATACAGTTCTTGGTTATTCACTCTGTACCAAGGTGCAACCCCCATGTGGCCCTGCATGGTATAAAGTGTCTTTCTCCCCTGGGAAATGAGTATCTGTGATCAAGAAACTGCTGTTGATCTCATCTGACCAGTATTGGGTGTTGTATGTCTGATTATCCCTATAACTCTTGAGTGAGAATCCTTCCCTTACCAACAGGGTGAACAAAGATGATACAAACAAGAGAGTCAAAGTTAATAGTTCTTCCAAATTGATGAAAACATTCCAGTGTTGAGATTATATTCTGGATGTGAGACTGAGTTCTTATTTGGTATAATAAGAACTTTGCTTTTATAACTCTAATGATCTGCTCTTAAATTTTATGATAACAATTACTAGTATTACTTACTACTACAACAACTACTACCATTTTTATTTGTATATCAGACATATACAACATTCTGTTTAATATTTGCCTCATTTTATGGTTAAGGAAACTGAGACATAGAAAAGTTAATTTGTATATAGTCATAGGGTTCATAATTGATAGAATCATAATTAAACCTAAGGGTTTTTGTTTGTTTTGATTGTTGTTTTTTTTTTACCTACTGAGCTTCTGTATTTAACTACAGCATAACACTCATATTATCATTTGCTCTACTCCTTATAATTGCTGGTACATTTCCTTAAATCCTCCAAATCATGATTAAAACTCACTAAGGGTTTCTTGAAAAAACACAAATAAATGGCAAACTACTTTAATTGAATTGAATTAATGAGTGCTTACCATGTGACACGATATTCGGTACAATATATGGTTGTTAATTTCAATATTGATTTCTTACTAAGTACATTTATGTCTAAAGTTGGAATAACATCACAAGTCAAATAAATCTTCCAAGCAGAATCAATTAATACATGTAGAATAAAAACGTGAATGCATATCTCAAGTATTCTTGTTTAATAATGTTACAAACTACTACTTACATTGCAAAACAAAGTACTCTAAAATTTACATTGAAAATATTGACCAATGAAAAGATAAAAATACAAAAAGCTAAAGATGAAAAACAATTAGTGTCATATTTAGTCTCTAACATATTTCTAAGATGATTCCAATTTTAAAACATATTCTCCAGAGACTCTTTTGAATTCCCCATTCCTGGGCTTTATTTGGAATTTGAACTTTGTAACAAAGAGAATTTTTTTTTCATAGAGTCAGCACTCTAGAAAACAAAGTAAATGTTATTGCTTAAATGGCCTGGTTTATTTCACATGGAACCAGGAAAATGGAGAATGAAAACCTTTGCTTCTTCACTTTTAGAGATTGAAGATACACCATGGAAAAGTGTGCCAACTTTATTTTTGGTCCCACACATAATTCATTTCCATAGTGACTTTTTCTAACAGTTTCTGAGGTGGAATCTACCTGCCTTTCTTTGATACTGTCCTTAATCTATTTCTTTAGAAAGAAAATGTCCAGGCATTTTGTAGCACATTAATTAATAACTAAAATAGTGTGGCTTGGATTTTTCCCACTTGATGCTGATTACTGATTTTATAGCCTTCTTGACCATGTAGCCTCCACACCAAGACTGTGTTAGTTTTTGGATAATAGGGTTTCCTCACTTCATGTGTAATATGCCATGTACAGAGAGCCAATATCTGTGTGTAGATGTGATTTTCAAAAAGCATAACAACTAGTACAACACAGGCACCATTATATAGAGAGAGTACTGAGTGGAGCAGGGTCCCAGGCCCCTCCTCTCTTAGTTGTTGTATTATGAGAAGACCGAAGGGGTCCCAAGGAAGGCGATAGAGTTATACATGGGAAGCTTGGTGCAGTGGGTATTTTCCATCTGTTTCAGTATTTTAATAGGACATGTAACAATACTTGTGTATTCTTCATTTGTATTATCCCTAAATGTGTGTGGTGTGTATGCCCCCTAACACACACTCACACACACAGAAGATTTGAAGTGGCTTTTTATTTTTACGACAGGAATTCTCCTGGCTATAGGATCTTATCATAATTAGTCGTACACCAGAACTCTTCAATGGGCCTTACTGCCAAATGAAGACTTGTGAAAGTTTATCCAAGATGGCTTTAAAAGTTAACAGAAAGAAACTGTAAAAATGTTTTGATGTGACTCTTTTTGGTGCTGGGGATATTTCTGGTATAATAAAAATGAATTAGAAAAAAAAACTTCCATGTTCTTTTCATCTTCCTCATAATTGGTTCTACCTGTGCATCATTTTGGGTCCAGTTTCCTACACATATTTGTAATGTGGGTTTCGTTTCCATAAAATGGGAACATAATAAATATAGGGTTTACTAACGATTGTTTTATGTGGCTGCCAATCTGCCAAGTAGCATTCTTAATTATTACCAGGAAACTAGGCATTTTCCAAACATATGTTTTAGATTTAAGACTAATATGTCATGTCAGCCCTCTCTACTGGACTGATGGGAGCCCAGTGGGACTTCAGAGTGTCTGCTTTGGTGGGTGACTTTTGGGGGTTAGATAAAAGCATTAATACAAGGAGATAGAGCAAAGCATCAAAAGTTTCTGAAAGTAAATCCTACAAAGAAATACATCAAAGGGTTATGTTTTCATTATAAACTGATATTTTTACTAGGCAAGGATAGAGATCGATCTTCCTCTAGAGGCCATGGAATAAAGGAAAACAGACCCTAACCTACATTAATGAACCTAATTGCAAGGCTCTTGTCTTCTTTGAACAACATAACCAGGAGTTTTGCCTCAACATTTTTTAAAAAAGTGTATGTGGCTTTTTCATTAGCCTGCGCAAACCTGTTATGTGCTTTGAAAGAATTTATTCCATGACTTGGAAAAAAGAAAACTTAAAATCAAAATGATCTGGTTCAAATGAGCTTATTTCTGAATGTTCCTCTAAAAATGAAATGTTTTCAAGTTCACAGAAATATCTTTTGGTGGTTTTAATTTGCTTATTGAACATACTTTTCTTATGATTCACAATTTTCTGGTCTTGGTCAGAGCTAAGATACCTGTTTTGTTGATAGAGTTAATACTTCTCCATATCTTCCTCAAGAAAAGGAAGAAGATGAAGGGATTCCAGAAAAAACTACATAAGGAAAACTAAATGCTGCTTTTGGTTTGTTTGTTCAGTAGTTAAGACTCCCAGGAGTAAATGTGAGTGACTCTTTCAAGTAATGTAGCATTGAGAACTGTCACAATCTCAAATGAAACACACACACACACACACACACATACACATTCTGTGGGTTTGAATCTTGAGTTTAAATTTGCCAAGAGCTTGAACAAATTTCCTAAACTTTCTATTTATTTATTTATTTATTTTTATTGAGGATTGAACCCCGGGGCATTCTACAATTAAGCTACACTCCCAGCCCTATTTTACTATTTACTTTTTATTTTGGAACAGGATGTCACTAAGTTGCTGAGGCTGGCCACTAACCTGTGATCCTCCTGTCGCAGCCTCCCAAGTACTGGGATTACAGTTGTGCACTACCACGCCTGGCCATTCTTTGTTTTTAATGTATAAAATGGGAATGGAAGTAGCTTCATAGCATCATGACAAACAACGCTATGACTGTGCATGTAAGGTGCTTGACACAGTGCCTGGCACAAGGGCAGCCATCAGTGAATGGTGGCGATAACGCTAATGATAGTTCACCTACGCATGTGGATGCATCTTTATGTACACGGCAGCAGTACCACTCCATGGGATTGGTGGTTGGCAACATTAGCAGAGGAATATTCTAAATTCAGAAGAAAATTGTCAGAGATAACACAGATCTT
The DNA here is from genome assembly GCA_004027185.1 of Glis glis. Taxonomy (NCBI): domain Eukaryota; kingdom Metazoa; phylum Chordata; class Mammalia; order Rodentia; family Gliridae; genus Glis; species Glis glis. The sequence goes on along the minus strand of PVJS01012364.1, from coordinate 23,881 downwards.
CTTTTACCAGATACATCTCCCTCAGGGTTCGTGAACTTTTGCCCTTTATGAGTTGTGGATATGAGAAAATTACTTTGTGATAAAATGTCCAGAACCAAATATTCCTTCAACCCCCATAACAACTTAGAGATAGCAAACATTTTCAGAGGGATTTGGCTGAATTTCAAAAAGGGGTTTTTGTTTTTCTTTTTTGCACTGATTTCTTGAACTCTTTTTCTGTCCAAAGACCACAAGCAATGGAAGCCACAAATGATCATCTGGATTCCATAATGTTATATTTATTTGTATTTTTGAATTTTGTAGTGTGTGCTCTTTGCCTCATGTTTGAGTATAATGTTCACTAAATTTTTAAATTTTAAATTATAGCAACAACACTAAGTTCTTGGCTACATTTACACTAAATTCATTTTAAGTTAATCAAAAATTACTCATTATGTTATTCATTAATTTCTACCTAGGTAATTCTAGTCATTCATCTATTTTCTCTATTTGTTATCTATTTGTCTTTGCCTAGGAAATCTTACCTATCCTTAGATACCTTTCTTGGAAATCCACAGCCAGGAGCAATCTATTCCCTCCTATAGCAGCCTTTATATAATTCAGATGGCATGAATTCCCCACTGCCTTGAATGGGAGTTTTCTATATTTTACGTTTTACATTCACCCAAGAAGACCAGACACTGCCTAAAAAGAGGACCTCATTATCTTCATATTCCCCATAGTACAATGCCTCATCCTTGGTTTTCAACAAATATTTATGTACTTCTGAGGTTACCAAAAGGTTAGACTGCTTTTGATAGTAAATTTTTTTTAAACTATATTATTTCTGGCCATGTTCTGAAAATAACAATAAAGGGGGAAATCCTCTGACTGATGCAGGAGTCAAGATGGGTACTTTCACAAGGGAAGAGGTCAAAACAAACAAAACAAAATCCCAGGAGCAACTCCACAGCTCACAATTCCACACACTATTATCACCTTGAAATCTGATTTCTGAGCTCAACACCAGCAAAATGACTCCTGAAGACTAATGATAAGAAGCAGCAAAGTGTATACTGAAGTGTCACCACCTACGACGGGTAGGAATGTCCACACTATTCTATGTCTCCTCTTAGATGGGGGCATTGGATCAGAAGAGAAAATTGGGGCACAAAGGGGCAACTTTCAATCGATCAAAGCATGAAAGCAAGTAACAAAAATTAGAATGAGACAAAAAATATTGGTGCAACAGTAAGTATAAGAATCCTGTGTTTCTAAAATTCAAATAAATGTTAAAACAATTAACAGAGGTTAAACTGAACACTCAGCAACCAGGATAGCTAAAGACAACCATCTAAAACACAAACAAACAACTTCTGCCTATCAAGAAAATGAAAGGCCGGGACACACTCCTGAAGACGAGTGTGGCACTAGCACTCCTGAAAATGTTTCAAAGAGAACGTACCAGCCTCTGTGAGGTGGCTTGGCCAGTGCTTACCCTCCCAGGTCCATGACCAATGATGGCACAATCCATTCCTAAGACAGGCTGGGAAGACCCTTCAAAAGGTATATACTTGAACAACTTTCCTGAAAAGTATATCCTGAAAGTGAATATGTCTCTAAGGAATGTGAAAATTAATTTGATAATTATAGATAGGATTGAAATTAAAAAAACAAAGCTGATCAAATGGAAGGCAGGAACACAGAGATCATAAAAAGGACAACTCTTTTTTTTTAATGGTACTGAGAATTGAATGCAAGGACACTCTACCCCTGAGCTAGACCCAAGCCCTTTTTATTTATTTATTTATTTATTTATTTATTTTTAAATAGGGCCCCACTAGGTTGCTGAGAGTCTTGCCAAGTTGCTGAACTGGAATTATAGGTGTGCGCCACCACCTCCAGTAAGGACAACTCTTAAAGAGTCCAAAGGAAGGACACACCCCTTCCAATGCCGAAGGAAAAATCTGTTCAAACACAAAGGAAATAGTTAACTTTCTTCTTTTTGTAATTATGTTACCCATTATGGCCAGATAGTGCCAATTTATGCTGAGAAATATTTGTTTGATGAATGAATGACTGTGTGTTTACTAAGCACCTTCTTTTTTCCAGACTCTGTAATAGACACTTCCTCAATTACTATCTCACTGACTTCTCATGACAATCCTGTCAGTTAGGAATTATTATCCTAATTATAATAGTAAGAAAACAGACTCATAAAGTTTAGATAAGGGCCCAAGGATACACAACTAATAAGGAGCGGAGCCAGATTTCCAACCCAGACCTTTTCATTTCAAGCTGAAATTTTTGTTCAGTAGGAAAATCACTGCTTCCCTTTTTAAAAATAAATCATCATTGTTGGCAAGACTGTGCTCTGGGTAGACAATTGATTCTAAGACTGGTCCCCAAATCTTCCACATCCACCTTGAGACCTTTAGAATCAGTCACCAACATGGAAACAGTTTAATGAGAGTCTGGCAATTACTGTACTATGCCCAACACACTAAGGAAAATGTGCCCTAGGCTTGACTCACTTAACTGAAAGGAGAGAGGCTAGGTTGATTGTGTTTTAACAGAGTGACTAAGTTGTGAGCATTTCCAAAAAAGCATCTTTCCTCAGAGTTGAGTTTTACTAGCTTTGGAGACAATGACTCAGGCATCTCTTTGTTGCTCTGCTCTCTAATTAGCAAGTTCTAAAGACATCACCTTTAGAAAGGGAGGAAAATTAACCTTCATTTTGTTCAAAACCTCCCTCATATTGTTCCCCTAAATGAACTTCTAAAAGTGCTATCTAGCCATTCCTGTAAGCCGCCGCAACATGCTTCCCTGGAAGTGGGGTCCAGCCCTCTGACACCATCTTTCAAAGGTTTCCAAGTTTCCAGACACTCATTTAATCAAACACCTACTTACTCCATGACCCTCTGGAGAACCAGTCAAGTGCTCATGGGTTGTAAGAGACACAGTTTTATCACCACTTTCCCAAGGTGAAGAGAACCATAACCGGAGAAGCGAGGGGAAGAGCACGACACAAGGGGAGAAGGTGAAGAGACATTTTTTCCAAATTGGCCTAAGGGAGAGTAGGGCCGGACAATTTCATTTTTACAATAAAAACATCATAAAAAAGAAAAAAGAAAAGGCACATTTGTTTTATAGCTTTGGGAAGAGGCTGTCTCGAGGCTTCGCTTCCCGGGAGCTGCAGCCTCTCCTGCTCCCAGGGCATAGTGACTGTGGCACAGGAGGGCACGGAAAGGTTGCCACTGAGTGCCGCTGAGCCAGGGCAGTCGCCCGGCTCCTTCTGATAGTCCCAAGAGAGATGGACTGTGAGGGCATTTAAGCCTCATCATCACCGTGGCATTTTCAACAGAGGAAATTCCTGATTACGGAGGAATGTGACAAGGTTTGTTTTACATGGTTATCAAAAAACTCCCAACATTTGAAGAGATGGAACACTGAACATGTTACACGTGGGCAGGGTGTGGAGTGATCCCACAGGTCAGGAATGAGCAAGTGTTTTTCAGTTACTCTGTTTAGAGCAATAAATGGGATGCTATAAGGAAATACTAAACAGGGTCAGCAAATAGCCTACCCACAAGTGAAATCACTCCAGCAGATTTTTTTTCCTGTGAGGGTTTTAAAAAATATTTAGTTGCAAAAAAAATTTAAATCAGGTAGCTCAGATACTCATATGGATATCTGGCTTCTCTTTTAAAAGTTGAGAGATTCAGCAAGGTGGGGTGGCCCACATTCAACACGATGTCAGCAAACAACTGGCACTGAGCATCCACTGATCCTTTATTTTTATTTACTTTATTTTTAGTTAACAAATAATAATTGTATATATTACATATTTATGTAGTACAATGTGTTATTTTCATATATGTTCACACTATGACATGATTAAATCAAGCTACTCAATGAATCCATTGTCTCGCATAATTTTCTGTGTGATCGATCATGAAAGCTTATTCCTCCTCACTGAAATCTGTACCCTTTGATCAAAATCTCTCTTTCCTACAGCACCTCTAGTAACTACCATGCTATCTACTTCTATGAGTTAGCTGACTTTTAGAGCCTATGTAAGTGAGGTCATGCAGCATTGGTCTTTCTGTACTTGACCCTTTAAATGGACATGCAAGTACCAGGATCACAGTTCCCACGACTTTCTTATGTATGCTTCCTTAAGAAATCATTTTGGTACATGCCTGGCCAATATTTGACTTTGAAATCCCAGCAACTAAACGGAAGCCAATAACTTGAACTTCAAACCTGGGGAGGTATAAGCAAGTAAGAAGCAGTAAGGCAGCAATTAAATAGCAATGTAACAGGGAATAAAGTGATAAAGCACAATTTGAATTTGTTTTAGGACTGTACCTTTAATGTTAAGAAATAACTGCAAAATAAATTGGTTGGAATGACAATATGTTATTAAAAGAGATAAGAAATATGAGAAATTGCCAGGCGTGTGGTGCATGCTTGTAATCCGAGTACTTAGGAGGCTGAGATAGGAGGATTGCAGGTTTGAGAACAGCCTCAGGAAATAGTAAGACTCTTATTAACCTAGCAAGACCCTGTTTCAAAATAAAAATAAAATAGGACGGAGGGGGGTAGCTCAGAGGTATAATGCTCCTGGGTTCAATCCCCAGTACACCAAAAACAGGAGAGAGAGAATTTTCTCCAGACTTTGAAAATAGGCAGTTGCAAAAAGGAGAATTTAGATTTCCTTTCTTATTTAAAAAGTTTTATCTCATACTGTATCTTTTCACAAATAATAAAGTCATAAATAACTTTAATTATCAAACCTTGCCAACTTTTTCAAACTACCATTCCAATAAAACTCCAGTCAGAGCCTTCTAGGTAACTAATTTCAGTGGGTATTTTAAACCTTATCCTATGTGACTGTTCATCAACCTCTACAGAGAACTAGATCCATTTTCAGCTGCCCACTCTACAGCTCACCTTGGATGTCTGAGCATGTTTACATGTAGCCCTTGATCATCCCTCACACCTTGTCTGCACCAACATTCCCCATCTCAATGAGCAGCAACACCATTCTTCAGGTCTTGTGAAGAAAGCTAGGTCACCTAGGAGCCTCAATTTCCCTATCTCTCCACAGTCAGTCAATCCCCAAGTTTGTTATTGGTCTGCAGCAACAGCTTCTTCTCTATTCTCCTTCCTTCATCTTTTGACATGGCCTTTAATCTGTCTTCAACAGCCAATGGAATTTCTTTCTATAAGCCTTTAGGCTCGCCCTACTTAAAACACATCACAGACTGCATCACTTCTAGGGCCATCTAAAGTGAGCTAAACAGACACTTCACAGAAGAAGAAATACAAATGGCCAATAAATATGTGAATAAATGTTCAACACTATTAGCAATCAGAGAGCTGTAAATAAAAACTACACTGAGGTTCCACCTAACCCCAATTAGAATGGCAATCATCAAAAATACAAACAATAATAAATGCTGGCAAGGATGTGGGGAAATAGGAACTCTTATACATTGTTTGTGGGATTGTAAATTAGTGTAGCTGCTTTGGAGATTACCCAGAAAACTGGGAATGGATCCACCATATGATCTAGCTATACCACTCCTGGGTATTTTTCCAAAGGGATTGAAACCAGAATATTATAATGCATTCATTTCTATGTTTATAGCAGCATAATTCACAGTAGCCAAATTATGGAACTAGCCTAGGTGTCCATAAACAGATGACCGAATTACAAAATTATGGGGTAAACACACAATGGAATTGACGTTATGCACATATGTGAAATTATCAATGCCAGTCTCATTTTCATGTATGGGGAAGGAAAGGGAGTGGGGAGGGAGCTGGGGGAAGCTCACCAAGTGCTGTGAGCATGTATGTCCCTATCACTCCAAACTACATTATGATGTGATACTACAATGCACCTATAAAAGTATATCAAAAATTAAAAATAAATAAATTACCAAGCATGGAAAATTTTCCTGCAAATGACATAATTTTTTTATGGTTGAGTAGAATTCCATTTTTTTTTGAAACAGGGTCTTGCTAAGTTTCTTAGTTTCTTACTAAGTTGCTGAGGCTGGCTTCAAACCTGCGATTCTCCTGTCTCAGGTTCCCAAGTACTGGAGTTACAGGTGTGCACCACCACACCTGGCCTCTTGAATGTATTTTAAAATACAATGTTATATAGAAGTAAAAATTAAAATTTATTGTATAATATAAGAAGCTACATTTCAAAAATCCAGTAAATATTTTGATGGAAACCAAGGAACTCTTACTGCCATCTCTGAAACATATGCTTTTCAGCTACAGTGAATAGAAGAATCATAGAATATGTATAATTCAGAGATACGCTAAAACAGATGTCTGATACAGAGGTGTGCTTAAAAGATATTAGTTATTAGTGTTAAGACAGATATGAGTCCCAAATGGGAGGAATGAAAATTTCCACCTTTTTCTGTCTTAATTTTTAATATGTTTTGTTTTTCTGCTATCAAAATATGCTTTGTTTTCTATCTTAAAAGTTCACAGATATTACAATTATAATAGCAGTTTAGTAGTATATTCTATGCTCTCTAATTTTATTGCTTTGTTGATATAACTATTGAAGAAAACATCATCAAGAAGAAAATTTTCCATGCTTGGTAATTTATTTAAGTGAGATCAGTTAGTCATAAAAAAGTGAAAGGTAATATGTTTCCCCTCATATGTGGAAACTAGGGAGAAATTGGGATACAAAAGAGACTCCAGACAAAGGAGGAAAAACCCCAGTGGAGTGATGGAGGGGATTTAGAGGAGGGAGGCAGGTGGGGGAATGGAGATTTGATGAAGGAAACACTTCAACTGACATGATGTACATATACAAAATTATCAATGTCAATCTCAATATCAGGTACAGGTAAGGGGAGGGAGTGGGGTGGGAGCCAGGGGAAGCTCACCAAGTGCTGTGTGCATTATGTCTTTATCGCTCTTAACCTCATCATGATGTATGTTTATAATGCAGCAATAAAAATGAAAAAAGAAGGCTACATAAATAAATAAATAAAATTCATAATATGGTTTCTAAGGTCTCACCTTGAGCCATTCTTCCCACATGGATCATGTGCCAACCACAATGGCCTCTTGTCACTACTGGCTTAAATATCTTCACGGGTCCTGTTCACTTTTCTGAAATACTTTTCTCCCCTCTTCCCCTTCTCTACTCTGTACCCTGCATCTCACTAACTCCTCATTCATTCTCCATCAGGGCTTAGTTGACTGTCACTTCTGTGAAGCTTTCCCAACCTCCATGAATATAGCCCTCATAACACCAGGACTTTTCCATCAGAGTATATATGTCTGCATTATAATTATCCAATTGCTTATAAAGCTATGAGAGATCCATCTTACCCTCTAACAGTAAGACCCCCAAAGGGTAGGGAACATCTGTCCTAATCACAGACATAACAAGATATTCCCATGTGCCTGGCAGTTGGTGGGTGCTCAAATATTGAATGAATAAATATTGCCCGTCTATTAGATATAAACCTCAAGTGGATAAGATTATCATGATTTGAGGCATATTGTTTTCCCCAAAACAGCAACAGAAACATGGAAGCAAATTCTAACACCAGGTACTAAACTTTAGTGGCCAGTAACTCCATTTGTGTGAATAACTGATAGGATGACTATAATCCTGTAAGGCATCCCTCTAATTAAAGTAGGCATATTTGCAGCCTACAAAATCATGTTGGGAAGTTGTATTTGCACACAAAAATTTTTAAATTTGTTATATTTTCTTAGCCTGTCCTTTTTTGGCTTAGTAGCATATGATTATTGGTATTTTATATATGTCTGCCATATACTGGTATTTCTGTGTTGCTTGTGATAGGAGAGAGTTGAATTAGTACAAATAAATTTTGTTCAATATTAAAAGCTATTTGTATATTAAGTCAAATTTTAGGGTCAGACTAACAATATATTGGCTGTTCAACATTGTCAATCGATATCTGAATGCCTGAGGGAGGCTGATGTTTCCCACAGAAGGTCATTGTTCTTCAATTATTTTCTAAGATTTTTTTTAATCAGTAGATCTTCTGTAGTTTAACTGGTTATTTGAAGCTGTATGTAGTCTAAGTCACGGCTACTATTCCAAGTGCTCTACATATATTTTTCATTTAATCTAACAATTCTACAAAGTATGCCTTTCTGCTGATGTATTTACCATTTTACTACATGAGAACATTGAGGCACAGGATATGCATGATGGCCAAAGTCATACAACTAGCGGGTCATGAAAATGGGATCTTTACACAGGCACTCTTTCCCCAGAGCCTCCCTTCCTCTTAACCTCTGAGCTATGACAATAAGTATTTAAATGAATACCTTCCTTTTTACTTATAACATCTGTTCTATTCATTATAATATTGACATATACTTCCTTTAACTCTTTAGAATATGTTTGGAAATTATTTTATGGAATATTATATGGTTTTGGTGTTAATACAATGACATTTTATACTACATAATTATCCTTTAGAACCTTAGTGTTGCAAATATATGCTGTGAATAGGCTACCAGTTCCTTGTTATCTGATCACTTATTCCAGTTTCCTAATAATTAAGTAATGTGACATATTAAAATGTTTTTCTGCCTTCTTTTCTGCCTCTAAGACTAGAACATTCAGGTGGGCCATTTTGTAGGACCTCTGACACCTTGTTCTCCAAATGAGTAGAAGGTTTCTTTCCCAACAGTTTTGAAATTTCCTGGGAAACCAGATGACACTGAATTACAAGTTTGTAACTCATGTCAAACTCTGTGGCTACCTTGTAATTTATCAAATTCTTGCCACCCAATCAACAGAACCTACAGAGAGAAAACTTTCTCCTTGAACTGTTTTCTAGTAGCTTGAAAAATGAAACAAAAGGCAAGGCAAAATGTGCTTGAAGAAACACTTGCTTCACATTTAACTCTAGAGTACTAAATAAATTCCCAAAGATTATCCTAGCCCACATGAGGTCAAGCCTGTTGTGAATGGAAAGAATGACAACTGACTCTTTCTTAGAGGAAAACCTCCTGCCTTCCATCCCACTAGTCAACTACAGTCAAGATCCTGGGAGCTGAGAGCTTCCTCTGAAGATAAATTCCAGCCTGCCCCAAATAAGCCCTGTACTCACAAAACCAAGAACCAGCAGAGACCCCTGGGACCACTGACCCACCAGTTCCCAAATGCTCCTCCAGCCAAGATTCTGTCTATCTCCTCCCCCACCCAATCTCCACCATGGACAATGAGTTGGGAAAAATGTTCAGCTGAATTGAGCATGTTAAATATAATGAACTATATTTGTCAATGCTGTCCGTAGAAGATAAATATAAATAAGTATATGTCACCTGAGCCTCTGATCCAAGGTCTCACACCACAATAACTTGAAATAATTTTTTAATCCTAAGCAAGGAAACTTGGGGATATTTATAAAAATTTCATAATTGCTCTTAGAACCCCATTACTGTCTTTACAAAAGCTTAAGTGTCTATCTGGAAAATAATGATATATATCTAATCTTATATTTTACTTAAGAGAGACATAGTGACCCGCCCAAGCTTAGACCAAAAGGTAGACCAGAAACTACACATGCAGTGGACCCTGATTCTAGTAAGCTCAATTAAGCATAGGCCAATCCATGGGAAAATATTTGTTTAAAGTTGAGATCAACTGCTCAGCCAGAACCTTATACTAGCATCAGTTCTGTATCAGAAAATGAGAAACAGCATTTAAAAGAAATTTGCAGGAGTTTGATTTAGCAAGTATCATATGACACTCTGCAAAGAGGAATGAAAATCCAGAAGTATGAGAAAAGCCTAGACTTGGCTATGAACTGTCATGAAAAGTGTGTTAGATTGGAATTCAACTGACAAAGACTAATACAAGAGGTGAGAAATATTCAGAGTGAGTGTTCATGCTTTACAGAGGAGGAGGAACCCTAGGGAAAACAAATTACATCAGTTAAGGCTAAGAGGATAGAGATAAGAGAAGCAAAAGAGCCAAGGGAGATAAGGTAAGCCCAAAGGGTTAAAGAGTATTAAGAGGGCAAATCTATCAAAAGGGAAAGGATGATGAGAGAGAAATCAGGGATTCCAATAAATGAGAAAGGGCACAAAATTCATCACAACTCTGAAATCTGCTGAGATGCTGAACTCATTTTTTAAGTCACTCATTTTTCACTCCTGATGAAAAATCAAAAGGTAAGAAAGAAAGAAAAGAATTTTGATGAATTTGGAAGACTGAGGGGCTTAGGAAAAATGCCACTGACAAAAAACAGAAGAAAGGTTTTCCATATGGGTGAGAATACATGAAATCAGCCCATCCCATTTATCTAGAACAGTGATAATAACAAGAGGACATAAGCAAATTAAGAAACAAATACTGATTTAACCAAACAACTAATTCCTACCAGTTTCTAAATTAAACCATCTACTTGAATTAAATATCTCTTTAGGGGGGCATGAATTTTAATTTTAGACCTAGAACAAATCTCTAAATATTTGGGCCAGTCTTTTCCATTTTGGCCAAATAAACTGTCACTCCCATTTCAGAGATAAAGTAACAGAAGTCACAAAAGTAGCAGATGATAGAATTGAGACAAAAACCCAAGAGCTCTGCACTCTCAGTCAGAGATTTCTGGATTTCAAACTGATTGCTAGTAACAGGAACTACCAGTTACCAGTCCCCTTCTGTGGGTCAGACACTAACCACATGGTAGCATATTGAATCTTCTCAACAATTTTATGACATATATATCCTACTTCTTTGCAGAAAAGGATGCAGAGAACTAAGGAGAATAAGTAAATGTCCAAATTTATAGTTAGTATGTGACATATGCATTAGTTAATACGTTATCTGGAAACCTAATGTAGATTTATCCTGTTTTAAGAAATCTTGCTAATTGAAATTGAGCTTAAAGTTATAGGTAATTCACCTCACAAAAGATTCCACATAAAAGTCTTTACCATAGCATTCCATGACTCTGTTTTGAATTACTTTAAATATCCATAGATTTTAATTAAGTTCCTTGCAATTTTGTTATTTAAAATGCTAAGAAAATAAATGGACACAATGCATCACCATCCTGAAGTTCAAATACGAATCAATAAGCCAAAATGTGATTATGTTCAATATGTTAGTCCTGCACTTCAAATATGAATCAATAAACCAAAATGTGATTATGTTCAATGTGTTAGCCAGCTTTTTTGCTGTGACAAACCCTCTGGGGCCATGTGCCATGTCCTGCTTGGCCACCGGTCTGTGCTTCTCCTTCTTGCCACCATTTGTGTACACATTGCTATTGTGGTCCCCTGCCACTGGCCTAATAGGTTTACAAGTCAATTTCCTTGAAAATTCTTTTAGAGATGACATGCTAAGCTAGATTTTAGGAACACATTCACTACACAGTGTACTTGCTATTTTGTTAGTACAACCCATATAGATTTGATGGTTCAAGCTAACCCAAAGAAAAAATGTAAATAAGATGGTTGGTTGGTTTAATTAAAGATTGGTGAATGTGGATTGTTCCATGGTTTTTAGTAACTAAAGACAGAAACACAAGTGCACTTGAAAAGTGAATTTAGCATGCAAAAAGTCTTCTGTGAAATTTTAGGGTAATACATAACTTTTCTTCTTGGTTACCCCATTTGGATTATTAAATAGAAGTTCGATTTTCAAGAGGCAACCGTTTTCACCCAAAGTTTCTATAACCCAAGCTCTCTGCTCCAGCTGTCCATCACTGACAAGAAAATCTCCTTGGCAAATATTAGTATAATGCTAGGCCAGAGACCAAACATATCTCCTTTTTCTCTCCACACTCCTATTTAAACTGTACGGTATGAGCATTCAGTCACTCTCCAGAAGAGATTTCCTGCAGCCCCCGTCCTCCTGCCAGCACAATGGCAGCTGGGACTGGTCTGGTGCCTGTGTCCTCATATGCAAGCCCAGCTTGCTTTTCTCAGCCATTCGCTTTTCTGGAATGCCCTCTCTGACTCAGCCTCACCACCAAGATTGCAGTTATCAGTGTTCAAATACCAGTCACTCCCCCAGTGAAGTAAGAGGAGATACTCATGGCAGGCCCAGTGAGGCAGGGAAGTGCTGGCATCTCATCCATTTGGGGGGTTAGAATTGCACTGTCAAGCACACTATCTGCTGGGCTCTCCCAGATAAACAGTAGAGGGGGGCTCACGGCACATTCCTTTCATGCTCACTAATTTCAGAAGAGCCCTCTGCAGTTGAACACGAGTGAATCTCCTGAATCCCGTCATTCAGGTGATGCCGCTGGCCTCCTGGCAGTACCCTGGGAAAATGTTCTTGTGGTCTTAGCTGTGATTCTGGGAGCAAATCTATAGCCTTGTCAGCTAATAGTTAGGGCTGGCATTTCATACACTAATCCTAGTTGGGACTTACAAACCTAATGTGCAATTCGGGTTATTTAAAAATAAGATATATGTCATCAGTTTGCGTCCATATGATTCATAATGTTAGAATTTATACCCTGAAACAAAAAATATACTTTTCCTATTTGGAACTTTAAATGGCACTTTAAAAGGCAAATTAATTTCAAAAGTTAAAATCTATCACCTCACCCAAATTGGTTTCAAACAACTTGCCATGACATTTTTAGCATTTCACATAGTTTAAGCTAAATTCTATTAGAAAGCTTTCTTTTTGTTAAGTAAAATTCTGTTAGAATGCTTTCTCAACAGTAACAAAAATCAATCTTCAAATTGGTCTTATACCTTGACTATCCCTTCCCAAAGTCTCCTGACAATGACAAGGGTGTGATACCTAGTGAATGGAGGGAGACGTTCATCCTCAATATCTGCTTTCTTTTCAGGGTCTCCCAGCATTTTGGTCAAGATTCTCTCCTGAAATCTTCCCAAGCCATTGTGCTGTGAGTCTTTTCCATCTTCTTTGATCATCAGTTTGTTCTCACCCCACAACTATGGACATTCCTGTCTTTGACCTTCATTTCATTTTTGCTGAGACTTTTCCTTACTTTGAACATCTCCACTTGAATTTGCTGCCAGCTCTCAAGACTTAACAGGTCAAAACTAGGGCCGGGCGTGGTGGCGCACGCTTGTAATCCCAGTACTTTGGGAGGCAGAGACTGGAGGATCCGGGTTCGCGGCCAGCTTCAGCTCACTCTCTCTCTCTCTCTCTCCCTACTTAGTGAGGCCTCCGCAACTTCGTGAGACCCGGTTTCAAAATAAAGGATAAAAAATAGGGCCGGGGGCATAGCGCAGAGGTAGAACGCCTGTGCATTCAATCCCCGGTACCGCAAAAAAAAAAAAAACAGGTCAAAACCAACCCTACCATCTTTGACCCTCCACCCCAACCTTCACCTCCACCTGACTTTCCTCTTTCTATTGATGGTACCTCTACTCTCCTATGCCTCCTGCATAGGCTCTACCTTAGAACTACTGTGGACTCACATTCTCTCATTCTGTTTCACCTCTAATACCTGCCATATTCCTCTTGACTCTATGTCCTCAATGTCCCTCTCATTTCCTCTTTACTTACATTCACACTGTCTTCACTCTAGTTAGGATTCCATTCATTATCTCTGTCCTGGCTATTAGGAGTATTTTCTGGTGAATCTCCCCACTTATAAAGGCTCATAATACTCTCCATTTTCCTGATTCACTCATTGATCTTGACTGTCTCTATTTGTATCCACTTGATGTCTCCTTATTCTCTATGGGAAAAAAGTCCAAAGTCCTATTCCTGAAAAATGTCTCCCTGTGATATTTTTTCCCATCTGTGTAACACTTCATTTTTTTTAATCCAAGTAAACCTTTTTACCTACCCTTTACTTCAATCTGAAGGAATTCCAAGGAATTAAAGATACAAAACACACTCCCACCTCTGAGTTTTATTTGCCCATCCCTTAATCCAAAAAAGACCTTGTCCCCTCTCTGCTTGTTGAGATCCAACTTATTAATCAATATCTAGATGCCATCAATTCATCCCTGATTTCTTAGAGAAAAGATAATCTCCCCATCCTCTATTCTCCATAGTACTTTGTATTTCTATTGTGGTAGCACATAGTAGGAAGAGATTTCTTGTTCGATATAATAATTTATTTGCCCAATTAATTTTATTTAGCACATTGTTAGCTTGAGAATAAGATTCTCTTTGTAAGAGCCTCCATAGTTTCTAATACAAATCCATGAATTCAGCAGAAAATAAAATTTGCTATGTATAAATATATTATCACCTGTATGTACAAATCTTCTCATATACAAAGGCAATCTGTCTGGTCCTTATGCCTCAATATTTAAATAAGATGATATTTTTTGCAGTACATGCTTCTACAATTCTTTCTCTCCCTAAATATGATAGAGTATGTGGATGGGGAAATGAGGTGAAGCTTAAAAAGATGGCTTCAGAGCTGGGTGTGGTAGCACATACCTGTAATCCCAGTACTTGGGAAACTGAAACAGGAGGATCACAGGTTCAAGGCCAGCTTCAACAATTTAGCAAGACCCTTAGCAACATATCAAGGACCTGTTTCAAAATAAAAATGAAAAGGTCTGGGGGTGTAGCCTGGAGGTAGAATGCCCCTGGGTTCAATCTACAGTATCAAAAGAAAAAAAAAGAAAGATGTCTTCAGCAATCCTGAATGAAAGATGTGTCTAACAGCCCATCTAAACCATTAAATCTTGTTCTTCATTATGAGAGTAATAACCCCTTAAAGATAGCCCCACTCTAATCCCTAGAACCTATGAATATGTTAGATTACATGTCAAAAGGGCCTTGGTAGATGTGCTTAAGGTTATTTATCAGATGACCTTAACACAGGGAAATTATTTTGGATTATCTGGGTGGGTCCAACATGATTGCATGAATCAAGTATGGAAAAATAAATTCATCCCATCCCCCACCCTGGTAATAATGCCAGTAAAAATTTCTAACATATATAGTAATTAACATATTATAGATTTTATTCTAAGTGCTCTACCAATTTTTATTACATTTTTATTTGTGCATGATACTTATACGTAATGTTGGGATTCATTGCGATATATTTACACATGTACATAACATAATTTGGTCAATTTCATTCCACAGTACCTCTTGGTTACCTCTCCTCAACCCTCTCCCAATCAATCCCCATCCTCTAGTCCTCTACTCTACTGGTCTCCCTTCTATTTTCATGAAATCTTTTTTTTTTCCTCTCTAGATTCCACATATGAGAGAACACATAGCCCTTGACTTTCTGTGTCTGACTTCTTTCACTTAACATGATGCTCTCAAGTTCCATCCATTTTCCTGCAAATGATATAATTTCAAATCACCCAGTATTATTCTATTGGAATCTATCAGAGCCTTATGTCAAGTAGTGTTTGTTTTATTTAATTAGGTGCACCAACATTTGGGGCATAAATGTTTACTAATATCATATCTTAGTATGATGTGACCTTCTTTGTCTCTTCTAATTAATTTTGGCTTGACGTCTGATTTGTTGGATATGAGAGAGGCTACTCCTGCTTGCTTTGGGGTGCCATTTGCATGGAATATTGTGCTCCATCCTTTCACTTTCAGTTTGTGGATGTCTTTGCCTATAAGATGAATCTCTTAAAAACAACATATATTTGGGTCTTTTTTAAAAATCCAGTCTATGTCTTTTAATTGGAGGGTTGAGACATTTACATTCAGTGTTATTATAGAGAGATGTTTATTTTTTCCTGCCATTTTAATTTATTTCTAATATTTCATTTGGTCCTTATTCTCATTTGATTAACTGCTCTTCTAGTGAGATTCATCCATTCCTGTACTCTGGAGTTTGTTTTAAACTTCTGTGTGTAGTATTTGTTTAAGTATTTTCTGTAGTGTTGGCTTAGTAGTCATGAATTCATTTAGTTTATGCTTATCTTGGAAGGTTTTTATTTCTCCTTTCATTCTTTTTTATGGCTGAGTACAACTCCATAATGCAAATATACCACATTTTCTTTGTCCATTCATCTGTTGATGGGCACCTGGGTTGGTTCCATAACATGGCTATTGTGAACTGCATTGCTATAAACATGGGTATGCATGTATCACTATAGTATGAAGGTTTTAGTTCTTTAGGATAAATACTAAGGAGTGGCATAGCTGGGTCATATGGTGGTCCCATTGCTAGACTTTTGAGGAACATCCATAGTGGTTTCCACCGTGGTCGTACTAATTTACAATCCCAACAGTGTACAGGAGTTCCCTTTTCCAACAGTGAATAACAATTCCCTTTTCTCTGCATCCTCACCAGCATTTATTATTATTTGTATTCTTCATGATTGCCATTCTAATTGGAGTAAGGTAAAATCTCAGTGTAGTTTTTTTGTTGTTGTTGTTTTTGTGGTACCGGGGATTGAACCCAGGGGCATTCTACCTCTGAGCTACACCCCCGGCCCTATTTTTTTTTATACTTTATTTTGAAATTGGGTCTCACGAAGTTGCGGAGGGCCTCACTAAGTAGCTAAGGCTGACCGGATCCTCCGGTCTCCGCCTCCCAAGTACTGGGATTACAAGCGTGAGCCACCACGCCCGGCTTCAGTGTAGTTTTAATTTGCATTTCCCTGATGGCTAAAAACGCTGAACAGTTTTTCAAATATCTGTTGTCCATTTGCATTTCTTTTTTTTTTTTTTTTTGAGAAATGTCTATTTAGTTCATTTGTACATTTATTGGTTGAACTATTTATTTTGGGGTGTTAAGTTTTTTTAGTTTTTTTTTTTTTTTTGGTGGTACTGGGGATTGAACCCAGGGGAATTCTAGCCCTGAGCTACCCCGTCCAGTTAAATTTATAATCTCCATTTTACCAAGGAGAAAAATGAGACAAAAACACTCAATGTTTATTTCTTGTGAGAATTAAGAAACTATGGAAGAATTCTACATCTGTAAAATGATTAGAATACAATGTAGGTTTATTTTAAAGGAAAACTCATTCTTAGGAGGTTTTTTTGTTTTATTTTTATGTAATGGAGGGTAGGGTAATATATGCCTACCAAATAACAGCAAATCAGGACTATGTAGCATACATCTTAATAAAAAGATGAAGTTGAATACATAACCAATGGCACAAATCATAAACATTTGAGTGGGTTTAGAATTATATCCATTATAGCAAGCTACCTCCAAGGGATAATGAAGTTATATTTGGCAGAAACATAAAGTTGTAATCTCTCTATATTTCACTGTAATCTACTTTTAACCACAGCTCCTGTACATTTGACTTGCAGCTATGTGGAAGTTTTTTGGTTTCGTTATTGGTGGTGGTGATATTGCCTGCTTCACTTTAAAAACCACCACAAGGCAGTAAGGAAAGCCCCGTAAACATTGCTGTTCATGCATAAAATTTAGCCCACTACAAAAATTAGCCTTTTCATGCAAGGACTCACAAGAGCTTCACACAAGTTGTGTTAATAATAGTGAGTTTCCAGAAGCAAATCTGGAGCAAGAATAGTCTAACGGCAGTTAAGAAACTAGCTCAAATATACAAAATCCAACTTGTGGCTCCTCAAACAATGTTTACACTGCTGACATCAACCAGGTGATAATTCTCAGCTCAAAGCTCTTCATCAGTTATCTTGCACTTTTTGGTGATTTATTCACACTGCGATTAATTTATTAGCTCCTCCTAGCTCATCAGGCGATAACAAAAATAGTCTGCCTCAAAACCAGTTTAAGTAAAGGTCAAGGAAATCTTAGAAATTTAGCTTCCCTGAATCAAAGCAGCTGTACAAGCTTTTCCAATCAAGATGACAAAAGCATTATCTGCAGGCAGGGTCCCTCCCAGACACTTTCTATTCTTATCTCTCAAGCTATTCACCACTGGGAGAAGCACAAGACCTGCTGTAAGTTCTATGGTGGAGCATTGTTTTCAATTAAAGATAAACAAAAACCTATTCTTTCCAGCTGGGGATACTTGACTCTCCCTATTTTTCCATGTGAGAAATGAGGCAGAAAGATCCTTTAGTTCTTCTGAAATGTCATCAGTGTTTTACTGGGATTGGCAAGTCTCCTCTCTTCTCTGAAATGAGGACCTCCAGGGCTGCAGAGTTGCTGCCTTCCCTCTTTCCTGGCATTTGTCTACCTCACAGGCAGTCACGCAAGAATATATTGATCTTTCTACAGTTAGCTGGGCAATGAACTGCAGTGGTCTAACAAAGATAAAAGTGCCCGTCAATTTGCCAAAACACAGTCTTCTCCAACGTTAGAAGAATCATGAAGAGGGGAAGGAAGGAATAGCAACTAGTAAAGCTTATGGAAACCACTTAATAGAAAATATTTAAAAAACTAGTAAACCCCCTTCTTTTGTATAGATGGTTTTTCTTTGAGGACTGACTTAATCTTCTTTGGTCCATAAGGAATAGACAATTTTGTCCTAATGTGAAAGTCCTTGAAGTAGAGTGTCACAAATTTGCAAGCTCCAAATTCATCTATAATATGGCTTGAATCACTTTTTCAGTAATTTTGCTGGTCTAGGGATTTCCTTTGGGATGAAGACTCTTAGTGAGATTAGAAAACAATGCCCTGGTGATCAAATATAGCCCTCAGTGTTCACAAAACCCTTCAGTCTACTTCCAAAACAGATCCCAGATCTTGGAATATTATCAGAACACATCCTTCAGCTACATGAGGAGTGTGGAGAAGAGGAGCTAATAGTCCAAAGACCAGTCTAGGTAACCACAAGCAACAGGAGAGGATCGAAGAGGCCCACAAGAGGCCTGTGATGCAAAAGCCCACGTTGCCAGCTGAACACATTGGAACATATTTTCTGCCTGAAACAATAACAATCATAAATGAACTATTGTTAACACAAAAATACTGAATACTGGTAAGAGCTGTCATTTTGGTTTTCTTTAGACATGATAAATTACATTTGCAAATTAGTGTCTGATCTGAGATGACATAGAACAAATGGTAATATTTACATTCTGCACATTATCCTTGTCAGATTAAGCTGCAGTTGGCTGGTGTAGATATAAAGAGGCCTCGGGAGGGTTGCCTGCTAAACCGGCATGTAAATTATCTCTAAACCATCCTTAAACCAGGAACAGACATCCCATTTACATGTCAGTTTTGCCCAGTTAGGCTGACTTTACCAGGGAAAAGAACGAGTGAAGAAAAATGCCTCAAAGAAAGTACTTCAAAGTAGGTTAAGGACCACGACACATTTTGTGAGGAAATGTCAAGGCCTCCTATTTCTTTAGCAGTTTAAGAGGAAAGGGGAGGCAGAGGAAGGAAGGAAGTAGCATTTCTGTGCCCACAACACAAAATGTGTCATGGTAGGTCATATGTTATCCCATTTTATTCTCACAAACTAACCTCTAATATAGACATTGTTATATCCATTCACTGACATGGATGCTGAAGTTCAAAGGTGCTAACTAGCACAATTAGTGAGAACATAGTATTGAGAAAATAGACTCCAAAATCTTTGTACAGTATCACCCTGGAACACTGGACTTAAACAGAAATATCTGAATAAGATGGTGGGTCATGGGGCTTTCTACAGCAGAACCTAATGAAGAGAACACCAAGCTCCTGTTGCTCCATTACTGTATTTTGCAGAAATGTGGTGCAGAGGGAAGGGCATGGTGAATTGCTGCTAGGCTCCTTCACAGTATATGGAGCCAATAGCAAACTTCCCTCCTCACTTCCTCTACTGTCAGTAATCATCAAAATTGCAAGTGAGTCTAGACATCTTTGTGACGGTGGTTTAATTTGACTTTATATTAATCTTGTCTTTAAAACTAAGCCTCAAAGACATGGTATGCAAGATGGCAGGAGAAAAAGAGGGTGCCTTTCTTGCTCCCAGGTTTGTGGAGGAAGAGGGAAAAGGACTAACAGGAAGAATCAATGCCGTACTACATGCTTGTGTCAGAACAATAAAACCTTATGATTTGATAGGCTACTTTCATAATCCCAACTCCAGAGTTGTTCACTAAATGAAGTCTTTAATGTGTAGTTCCTAATTTAAACCAACCATCTAGAAAAAAACATTTCAGGAAATTTAATTCTGAACCAGGTAGAAGATGATATAAAATTATTATTGTTAAAAATGATAATGGCAGTATAGTTAGGTAAGAAAATAACCATAATTTTTTTAGAGATATGTTCAACATATGTAAGGATGAAATGACATTGGAGGTAGGACTTCTTTTCAAATAACTCAGTAAAGAAATAAACAACAAAAAGTCAAAAGAAACAGAAGAATTATAATGAAAAAATCTTCTTGAATTTGGGTATCTAAGAGGATTTAGTATATAATTCTCTCTGTGTATGTGTGTGTGTGTGTGTGTGTGTGTGTGTGTGTGTATTTATAATAGCCCATAATTTAAAAAAATAAATTGTCTTAAAATAGAGGACTGATTCATTCAAAAATGCATTTAAAAGCAACGTGTTTTAAAATGTGCTTGACTCTTAGGCTTCACCAAGTTTACTCAGCCAATAATTAGTGGGCATCCTGGGAAAGCCTGCAGCAAAATCCTGCAGTCTGTCAATATCTGCTGCTCATTCCTTAGCAAGGAACCTTATAGAAGTTATTATTACGGCATGAGGAAGGAAGTGCTAAAATGGCCATTGTTAATAAGACATGTTTAACTCCCTGCTCAGGGAAAGAGGTCTGTAAACTACAGAAGAGAGTAGTGTTCTGATAAGTCATACTGAGGGTGTGCCCTGGCTGTAGGAAGTTAATGCTTCACACAAACCTTCCATTAGTCTAATTTTCAATCAAAGCCAGGATGCTAGTTTACTTTGCTTACAGAGAGATCTTCATAAGGGTCACAGAAGGTACTTGGGGGAAGAAGAAATGAGGGCTGAAAAATGGACTCTCTGGCACAAAGTCCACACTTGCTATCCTACATGTTTCAGTCATATTTTCCATTTCTGTGATCAAAATATCTGTCAAGCACAACTTAGAGGAAGAAAGGTTTATTTGAGGCTCACAGTTTCAGTGATCAGTCCATGACTGGCCACCTCCAGGGCAGAAGCAGCTCAGTAGCAGGGCTTTAGGACATGGTGGAGAAGGAAAAGTCGCTCTCACCTCATGGCAGCCAGGAAGCGGAGAGACAGGAGAGAAAAGGGGCCTGTGTAGATGTAGTCCCCAAAGCCACACCCCCCATAATCCACCTCTGCTCTGAACCTGGCTTCACAGCGTACCGCATGAGCCTCTCTGGGGAACATTTTATATCCAAACTATAGCACTACAGATAGCATCCTCATTTGCCAGAGAAAGGCCCACATCTGGGCTACCTGGAGCCCGGTATCTGAGTCTACTCTCCAAGGGCAGGGCAAGATCAGAAAGGCAGAGATCAAGTGCCTTGATCTCATCATGTTTTCAAAATGGTTGAAGTTTTCAGTTTAATCATATTTCTTTTTTTTTTTTTTGTGGTACCGGGGATTGAACCGAGGGGCATTCTACCTCCGAGCTACACCCCCGGCCCTATTTTTTATCCTTTATTTTGAAACCAGGTCTCACAGAGTTGTGGAGGGCCTCACTAAGTAGCTGAGGCTGGCCACGAACCTGGATCCTCCGGTCTGCACCTCCCAAGTACTGGGATTACAAGCGTGCGCCACCCACGCCCGGCCAGTTTAATCATATTTCTAAAGAAATTTATGAAATACTAGTTTACTTCAGTGCTAAGAAATATGTGTTAATATGATCATCAGGAAGCTCTGGATGAAGTGGGCAGGCAGAGGAAACCATGTTGTGATAGAAGTTTATGACCACACAAAGGGTTTCTCAAAGTGCAATCAGACGACACCACTTGAATGAAAATTGCTTGGGATGCTTTCTAAAAATGTAGCTTCTCTGATATTACCTCAGACCTACTGTATTAGAAACTTTAGACATGAAGCCCAGGAACCTGCATTTTGGACAAGCCTTCCAGGTTCTCAGGCACAGTACTTGAGAAGTGCAGTTTATGCTCCTTGCCTTTACTTGTATCTTTGCGGTTCAACATGCATCCATTTCTCCCCCTCTGTGGGCTCCGCTTTGGGGATGAGTCCCTGAGATTCACCTTTGTAGCTTTTTTGTGCCTGCCCCCTGCATTGTCCCTTAAATCGGACTCACAGGGTGCCACTCAATTGAATCTTCCATATCTTAGCTATGAGCACTTTGATTTCTTTGCTATGAATCCTGCCCCTTCTTTGAGTTCTCATAGTACCTATTTTCCCCCAGCATAACTTACATATTGTATTATAATTATCCATTTACTTCTTTGACATTGAGTTCCTTACTGGAAGGGCTGCTTGGTATAGGGTAAGCACTCGATAATTACTTATCAAATGAGGAAATGAATGTTTCTGACTTGTATTTCTTGCTACTTAGTAAAACACAACAGGCATTGTTGTAAACTTTCTCTTCTTCCAAAAGTATCATTGAAATGCTCCTTATATACTTGGGACAAAATCAGAAGGCAATGGTTTCAATGCTAGAAACAGACAAGAAACTGCAGTATGGACTGGGATTTCTCAGAAGTTGCCGATAGTTTGGTGAGATTGAGTCACCTTCCTGATAAGATTTAGCTACTTTCCTCTATGTCTTCGGGGGGGGGGGCAACCAACACACATGTTACCCTTGAAAGGTCGTATGCAGACTTGAAAATCACAAGGAGGAAGCGCAAACATAAGAGACTTTCAACTGAATCTAGAAATAGGAGAGTTGAAAGTAGTTGATTTTTTTTTTAGAAAAAAATAGGTTTAGTAATTACTTTCCATGTGCTTAAAAAGAAAAAAAGATTGAGATAGATTCTGATAAAGGACAGAAATTGATTGAATCATTCAAGAAACATGAAAGATCAAAAGATCACTTGCTTTTCACCAAAAATATAGATTAGCAGAATTAGCCCTATTTACAGGAAGCCTGGAACAGAGTTGGGTGAGTTACCCAGCAAACTTTTGTTTCTGCAGTTTGTTTCTGACAGTCACTTAATATAAGACAGACAAACTTTGAGTCTTACCTATATGAGCTATACCTGAGAAGTTAACAAAGTTGAATGAATTTGATATTAATATTTTATAAACATAAGTGTTCTATGACATTGTCTACTTCCTTTTCTAGTCTCTTTTAGTCTCCCCAAAGTTCTGTCTTTCTGGCCAAGAAACATTGCTCATGAACAGAACAGACATGACTCATTTCAATCTTCTAATGACCCTCTGGTATCCATTAAACCAGAAAGCCTAATAGAAGACAACTAAAAAAAATAGAGAGGCCTTCTATACCTCCACCTTCTCTATCTGGTATCTTTCCATTCTGGTCTTGTATACCATTAGATCCAGAGCTGATAAATTTAATATCCACCTTGAATCCATTCTAAAGGATTTGATTCAAAATTCTGTTATTGATCTTTGACCGGTGATACAGGAAAAGTTCATCCTGTGCTTGTGGGAAAAAGTCATCCCTATCTATTTTTTGTATAATTGTGTTCTTATCAAAATCATTGCCAATGTTTGTATTTAAATCCCAAATGTGTATATCAGATATCAATATAAAACAAAATTGGATAATGTGTTGTTTTGGGACTAGAACACCAAAGAATTTGCAAACATCTTTGCAAGAGGGATATATACATTGAGACATACCAGATAGCTCTTATCAAGAAGCCAAATTTCAGAAGACAAAGTTCTTGCTATATATATCAACTAAATGAGAGATCATTAGTCTGAATAAAATTCAATCATCATAGCACTAACCCTGTCAAAGTTACATTGCTGAAGTACAGAATTTTGAGCTGGGTCAGTTTCTCTTAGGATTTTTTCATTGGTAAGCAACAATTTTTTAAAAACTGGCTAACTCACTGCCGGGTGTGGTGGCACACGCTTGTAATCCCAGTACTTTGGGAGGCGGAGACCGGAGGATCCGGGTTCGCGGCCAGCCTCAGCTCTCTCTCTCTCTCTCTCTC
>PVJS01012363.1:15268-44120 GCA_004027185.1 Glis glis | reverse complement strand
CCCCGGCCCTGAGCCCCGCGATGCATGGCGAGGCTGAGACCCCGGCCCTGAGCCCCGGGATGCATGGCGAGGCCGAGACCCGCCACAACCCCGGCCCTACGCCCTGGATGCCTGGCGAGCCTGGGACCCCGGCCCTGCGCCCCTTGGTGCGCGACGATCCTAGAAATGCGCAGCGAGCCTGAGACCCCGGTCCAGCGCCCCGGGATGCATGGCGAGCCTGAGACCCCGGCCGCGCGCCCTGGGATACATGGCGAGCCTGAGACCCCGGCCCTGCGCCCCGGGATGCATGCCGAGGCTGGGACTCCGCGGCGGGCGATGACCCCGACCCTGCACCCCAGGATGCGCGGCGATCTTGGGAGTGCCTAGCGAGGCTGCGACCCCGGCCCTGCGCCCCAGGATGTGCGACGAGGTTGGGACGCCATCCCTGCGCCTCGGGATGCGCCCCATACTTGGCTCTGGCCCAGCCCGCAGCCCCTCCTGGGCTGCCCTCTTCCACTGCCCTGTTGAAGACTGCGCCCCCAGACCCCCGGGGCTGGCCATCTTCTCTTCTTTAGGGCCCCAAACACGGCTGCAAGAAATCCGCCGGAATCTGAGACCTGGGAAGATTGATTCCCCGCCCCACCCACCACCCACCCCCAGAGCTGCAAGAAGGAAGGGTCATCCCTGATTTTAATTAGTGGCAAGAGACTTGCCCCGCTTCTCGGGCATACAGGGATTTCCCCGACAGTATCACCCGGGTACCCCACCCCCCTTCAAAAAATAATTTAATTACTCTGTGTTCTAGCTGCGAGCTGCGACCTCCCAGTCAGTCTGGGACGTTCCCTCATTAGCACTTTTTCCTCCCGTTTGGTTTGAGTGTTGGGATTAATTACAAAAGAAACTCTGCCCTGGGGGGAGATGGGAGGGGGACCGCGAGGGTGCGAGGAAGCTTGGATGGTGGAGGAGAGAGGGTCTGTACCCAGAAAACCTTCAGAAATAAATATGCCTTAGCCAGTCGGGTGCCTACGCCCAAGCAGACAGGCTTCTCCACCGTAGGAGTTCCCCATAATTTAGAGCTGAGGGTACTACTACACAGGGGTTGTAGGTTATCTCCAAATATCCCACACATTAGAGCATTTCTGCCTAGAGTGTGCCAAGAAGCCAGTAGGGTTTATGAAGTGGACATAGATCTGGACCCCCGGTAAAGGCTTGGGGGGTGGGAAGCCCCTGTTGCCCTTGGAAGGAG
The DNA here is from genome assembly GCA_004027185.1 of Glis glis. Classification (NCBI taxonomy): domain Eukaryota; kingdom Metazoa; phylum Chordata; class Mammalia; order Rodentia; family Gliridae; genus Glis; species Glis glis. The sequence goes on along the minus strand of PVJS01012363.1, from coordinate 42,895 downwards.
TGAAAACAGGCACGTTAGTATATTGTGCTAGTATTATTGCTGCCTAACCTGCCACTTACCTAGCACAGTACCACTTCAAAAGTTCCCAAGCAAGGCCAGGCCCTCCCAACACCCCAGCCCCGGCCCCCTCCAATTGGGATGCCTGCCCTCCCAACCCTGTGATTAAGAAATCCCAGGGAAGCAGCCCTCCAGCCCTTGTCCCTCACTTGCTTGGGAATGTTTGCTCCTCCCTGATGAATTTTTTCCCTGAGATTCACTCTCAACCTTTGGTTATATGCTCGCTCTCTCTCTCTCTCTCTCTCTCTCTCTCTCTAACCCGCCCCAAGATGAGGACAAGCCATCTTTGTCTGCAATGTGTCTGTTCAAAGAATCTTTTTTTTTTTTTTTTGCGGTACCGGGGATTGAACCCAGGGGCGTTCTACCTCCGCGCTACACCCCCGGCCCTATTTTTTATACTTTATTTTGAAACCGGTTCTCACGAGGTTGCGGAGGGCCTCACTAAGTAGAGAGAGAGAGAGAGAGAGAGAGAGACAGGGAGAGAGAGCTGAGGCTGGCCACGAACCCTAATCCTCTGGTCTCTGCCTCCCAAAGTACTGGGATTACAAGCGTGCTCCACCACGCCCGGCTCTCAAAGAATCTTAAGAAGCACTTCCTTTCCCGGTGGCCCAAACCCTTGCCTCTCCTCATCCTTCTTTCCATGTTGTGGGTCAGCCAAGGACTTAGCACCAAGACTGCAGGAAATACACAGAATTGTCATTTCAGGTACCCCAGTCCCTACGTGCATCAGGCACCCATTCAACTGTGCCTATGGGGAGCCAGCACTGGGTGCACTTGGGGTCCACACTTCAACCAGGTGGATGAGGGAGGCAGGAGAGCTGGGGGAGCTGGGGAGGACGATGGGGGTGTCCCTCAGCCTGCCCAGAGCACACCTCCAGGGCCAGGCAGCGTGGTAATTTGACACCGTGTTGGGGCTGCCCAGAGCTGTCTGACTGGGGAGGTTTGCGTTGTGTCCACACCCAGATAGCCTGTTTCACAGACTTTAGAAGGGTCCGAAGAATTGGAAAAGGGCTTCTAAGGTCAAGATTAGGATAATCCTGTAGACTGTACCCCCACCCCCCACCGCCTCCAAACTTGAAATCTAAGTCAGGTTGCCAACAGATAAGACTTCAGAATTAACAGATACCAGGCACTGGGCTGGGATAAGCTTGGTTCTTCCGTTCTCTGGACTCCAAGGTGAGCTGGGGGCTTTTATTTCATCTCCGCAGTGAGAACGCTGGGTTGCAGAGATGCCCAGCATCCCGTCTGAGGCTTGTAGTGTGCCTTATCCAGAAGCCCATAGCACTCGACCCCATCCGTATAATAGGGACCCAGGAGGTGACAGAGGGCACCCCTCTACATGCCAGAGTCAACTCCTAGTCAGCTGCTCTCCCTTTCCTGTGCTGAGGGGACTCCCAGTTCTTTCAGAAGTCTCACCCAGGGAAGCCGGGCGTGGTGGCGCACGCTTGTAATCCCAGCACTTGGGAGGTTGAGACCAGAGGATCAGTAGCCAGCCTCAGCTACTTAGTGAGGCCCTCCCTCCGCAACTTAGTGAGACCCTGTTTCAAAATAAAGAATAAAAAATAGGGCTGGGAGTGTAGCTCGGAGATAGAATGCAAAAAAAAAAAGTCTTACCCAGGGAAGGAATCTCTTCGTCCAAGTTCTTTCAACTGTCAGCTCATGGGCAGCAGGGACGGGAGCAGGCCACTCAGGAGCCCTGGAAGGTGGAGTTTCCCCCGGAAGAAGCAAAGAGCTCAAGAATTGGCAATGGGCTCTCATCAAGAGAAAGCCCGCTCCAGAGAAATGCCTGCTTCCCTCGGAGGTGAAGCCATCCCTGGAGATGGGTAAGCTGAGATGGGCCCAGCTAAGTAGGGCCTTTCTTTCAGCCTTGTTCTTTTTTTTTTTCTTGTGGTACCGAGGATTAAACCCAGGGGCATTCTATCTCTGAGCTATACCCCAGCCCTATTTTTTATTCTTTATTTTGAAACAGGGTCTCACTAAGTTGCAGAGGGCCTCTCTAAGTAGCTGAAACCGGCCGCGAACCCGGATCCTCCGGTCTCAGCCTCCCAAGTACTGGGATTACAAGCATGCGCCACCATGCCCGGCACAGCCCTGTTCTGAAGATGGGGAGCCTTAGTACCTCTGCTCAAACCCAGAAGCTTCAGCCAGGAGTGGTGGTGCACACTTGTAATCCCAGTACTTGGGAGGCTGAGACAGGAGGACCACAGGTTACAGGACAGCCTCAGCAAGTAGTGAGACTTTCATCGACCTAGTGAGACCCTGTTTCAAAATAAAGAATAAAGCCGGGCGTGGTGGCGCACACTTGTAATCCCAGTACTTGGGTGGCTGAGACAGGAGCATTGCAGGTTCGAGGACAGACTCAACAAGTAGTGAGACTCACATCAACCTAGAGAGACCTTGTTTCAAACTAAACATAAAAATAGGGCTAGGGGCCGGGCGTGGTGGCGCACGCTTGTAATCCCAGTACTTAGGAGGAGGAGACCAGAGGATCCGGGTTCCTGGCCAGCCTCAGCTGCTTAGTGAGGCCCTCCACAACTTCGTGAGACCCAGTTTCAAAATAAAGAATAAAAAATAGGGCCGGGGGTGTAGCTCGGAGGTAGAACGCCCCTGGGTTCAATCCCCAGTACCACAAAAAAAAAAAAAATAGGGCTGGGGGTGTGGCTCGGAGATAGAATGCCTCTGGGCTCAATCCCCAGTGCCACAAAAAAAAAAGATAAAAAAATAAAGAATAAAAAATGGGCCTGGGGGTGTAGCTTGGAGGTAGAATTCTCCTGGGTTCAATCCCCAGCATCACAAAACAAAACAAAACAAAAAACCCAGAAGCTTCACAAAAGTATTTCTTCCCTTTTTATTGAACACAGAGGCATTTTACCTCTGACTACACCCCAAGCCCTTTTTATTTTTATTTTGAAACAGGGTCTCACTGAGTTGCTGAGACTGGCCTCCAACTTGCGATCCTCCTGTCTCAGCCTCCCAAGTACTGGGATGACAGGCACGCACCACCGCACCTGGCTTCATGACTAGAAGGGCAGCCCCCTCCCAGGTGTGGTAACCACGGTAATGTACCCACAGGCCAGGCCACAGCCACCAGCTTCCTGCAGCCCCGTGGATGATCTTGGACAGTCCTACCTTCCTAGAAGGGCCACTCTCAAGGCTTACAAAAGTATTTCCATAAGCCGGACGTGGTGGCGCACGCTTGTAATCCCAGTACTTAGGAGGCTGAGACAGGAGGATCACAGGTTCGTGGCCAGCCTCAGCAACTTAATGAGGCCCTCTGCAACTTAGCAAGACCCTGTTTCAAAATAAAGAATAAAATAGGGCTAGGGGTGTAGCTCGGAGGTAGAATACCCCTGGGTTCAATTCCTAGTATTTCCAGACCCAGTCTATCCTATGAAATAGCTGGGGTTTTTCTTTTTTAGTGAAAAAGGAAGAAAAATGGCAAACAAATAAACAAAAACCACATGAACTGGTCAAGAACTCTGCTATATTGTCAGGTGGTTGTGAGGTGCCTCTCTGTCACATAAGATCCTAATTTCTTTGAGAAGAGAGACTGAGCCTCGATCATTTTGGTATCTCTAGCTCATAAGTCACTCAGCTGAACCAGGTGCGGTGGCACAGGCCTGGACACCCAGCATTTGAGAAATTGAGCCAGCAGGATCACAGGTTCAAGGTCAGTGCACTGTAACTTAGTGAGACCCTGTTTCAAAATAAAAAAATAAGCCAGCCCGGTGGCTCAAGCCTGTAATCCCAGTACTTGGGAGGCTGAGACAGAAGGATCACAAGTTCAAGGCTGGCCTGGGCAACTAAATGAGACCCTATTTCAAAATAAAAAATAAAAAGCCGGGCGTGGTGGCGCACACTTGTAATCCCAGTACTTGGGAGGCTGAGACAGGAGGATCCAGGTTCGCAGCCAGCCTCAGCTACTTAGTGAGGCCCTCTGCAACTTAGTGAGACCCTGTTTCAAAATAAAGAATAAAAAATAGGGCTGGGGGTGTAGCTCAGAGGTAGAATGCCCCTGGGTTCAATCCCCAGTACCGCAAAATAAATAAATAAATAAATAAAATAAATAAAAAGGGTTGGGGGTGTAGCTCAGAGGTAGAATGCCCCTGTGTTCAAACCCCAGTACCACAAAAAAAATAAATTAAAATTAAATAAAAAGGAATGCCCCAGGTTCAATCCCCCAGTACAACAACAACTAAAAAGTCACTAAGTTGGTATTATTCCTCTTCCCTTCTAACGTCTTCTCTTTCTCCATCCCTCACCTGTCCCAAATGTTCCCCACCCTCTCTTCATCCACCCTTTATTAAGTGTGTGTTTCCATAAATGCAGTCCCATTATCACCGATCTAAAAAGTTACCTACAAATTAAGCCAGGGCTTCTCCACATCAACTGCAGATTTTAATCACTTGGGAAGCTTTGAAAATAGATGTCCAGGGCCCATCCCAGACTAACTAAACCAGAAACTTCCGAGGTGTGTCCCAACTATTGGCGTGGGGGTTTTTGTTTTGTTTTGTTATTTTGTTTTTGTTTGGGGGGGTTTGTGTGTGTGTGATACTAGGGATTGAACCCAGAGACATTCTACCTCTGAGCTACACCCCTAGCCCCCCACCTTTTTTTTTTTTAGTTTGAAACAGGGTCTCACTAAGTTGCTGAGGGACTCATTAGGTTGCTGAGGCTGTCCTCGAACCTGCGATCCTCCTGTCTCAGCCTCCCAAGTATGGGGTTTACATGTGTGCGTCACCACGCCCGGCTTGGTATGTTTTTTAAGTTACCTTAGTAATGTCAGAATCGCTGAATTAAGCTGGGCCCAGTGATGCACACCTGGAATCCCAGCAATTTGGAAGAGTGAGGAAAGAAAATCACAAGTTCTAGGCTAGCCTGGACAACTTCACCAGACCCTGTCTCAAAATAAAATAAAAAGGGCTGGGGGTGTCACTCAGTGGGAGACTGCCCCTGAGTTCAATCCCCAGTACTACAAGGGGGAAAAAAAAGAATTACTGAATTAAATTTTCTGATTTTCCTTCTCTTTTCTGGGAAGAATAAATGCCTCCCCATCTCCCTGGCCCAGGGCTAATCCCTCCAGGACTAATCCTCCTGGATAGCTCCAGTCCTTTCCCACCTCCCTTTATTTACTTACTTATTTATTTAGTGTGGAGAAGTACTGGGGATTGAGCCCAGGGCATTCTACATCCGAGCTACACCCCCAGCACTATTTTATTATTTTTTATTTTGAAATAGGGTCTCGCTAGGCTGATGAGAGTCTCACTACTTGCTGAGGCTGTCCTTGAACATGCGATTCTCCTGTCTCAGCCTCCCAAGTACTAGGATTACAGTCATGTGCCACCATGCCCGGCTCCACCTCCCTTTCTTTCTTTCCTTCTTTCTTTGTTTCTTTCTCTTTCTCTTTCTTTCTTTCTTTCTTTCTTTCTTTCTCTTGTTTCTCTCTCTCTCTCTCTCTCTCTCTCTCTCTCTCTCTGTCTTTCTTTCTTTCTTTTTTAATTTTTTGCAGTACTGAGGATTTAACCCAGGGGCATTCTACCTCTGAGCTCCACCCTCAGCCCTATTGTTTTATTCTTTATTTTGAAACAGGGCCTCACTAAGTTGTGGAGGGCCTCACTAAGTGAACCTGTGATCCTACTGTCTCCGCCTCCCAAGTACTGGGATTACAGGCATGTGCCACCACGCCGGCTATCCACTTCCCTTTATTATCCCCAATCTCTCCTGTGTCTCATTTCCACCCCTCACTCACCTTTGCCTGACACACATGACAAAATCAAATACCTCCCTCCACTCGGCAGCCTCCCTTTATATCCGTACTTTCTTTTCCTTCTCAACCCCCAACTACTTCTTCTAATTGTTCTTCTACTTCTTATTCTTCTTCTAATTCTTCTAATAGCAATAAGGAGGAGGATTGCACAAGGTCAAGGCATGGAGGTAGACTGTCCCTGTGATCAAGTCCCAGGACCAAAAAAAGAAAAATAAATAAATAAAATAGGGCTGGAGGTGTAGCTTGGAGGTAGAATGTCCCTGGATTCAATCCCCAGTACCAAAAACAAACAAACAAACAGGACAGTGCCGTTTGGTAGTGTTCTGGTTAGATTTGCATTCAGGGCGGTAAGTGTGTTGGCAGTCTGGAGGGTAGACTTACAAAGAGGGAGTCAAGAGGAAGGGAGACCAAGAAGGCCCCACTGGTCCTCCAGCTGAGAGAAAGCAGGGCCGATCCTGGGGGAAACGCAGAAGCAGATTCAAGCCAGAGGTGGTGGACAGGAGGTGGGAGTCGAGGGGAGAAAGGGTCTTTGTTATAGCCAGGGCAGCTCTGGGGAATGCCGAGGGAGGCACAGAGGAGTGAGAGGGTGATAAAGCAGCCAGTTTGGGGTATGTGGAGTTAGAAATTTCTGGGACAGTGGGACGTGGTGGCGCACATCTATAATCCCAGTACTTCAGAGGCTGAAACAGGAGGATCGCAGGTTCGAGGACAGCCTCAGCAAGTAGTAAGACTCTCATCAACCTAGTGAGATCCTGTTTCCAAAAAAAAAAAAAGTGAAAAGGGCTGGGGGTGTAGCTCAGAAATAGAATGCCCCTGGGTTCAATCCCAAGAAAGAAAAGAAAGCAAGAGAAAGAAGGGAGGGAGGGAGGGAGAGAGGGAGGGGAGAAGGGAGGGAGAGAGAGAGAGAGAGAGAGAGAGAGAGAGAGAAGAGAGAAAGAAGAAAGAAAGAGAAAGAAAGAAAGAAAGAAAGAAAGAAGAAAGAAAGAGAAAGAAAGAAAGAAAGAAAGAAAGAAAGAAAGAAAGAAAGAAAGAAGAAAGAAAGAAAAAGAAAGAAAGAAAGAAAGAAAGAAAGAAAGAAAGAAAGGGAAAGAAAGAAAGAAGGGAGAGAGGGAGGGAGGGAATTGAGGGAGGGAGGGAGGGAGGGAGGAAGAAGGAAGGAAGGAAGGAAGGAAGGAAGGAAGGAAGGAAGGGGAAAGAAAGAGAGAGAGAGAGAGAGAGAGCGAGCGAAAGAAAGGAAGGAAGGGAAAATTCTGGGGCAAATTCCAATAAAGAGTTCCAATTCTTTAGCTACAAGCCCAAAGAGACAACTTCCTCCTACACAGATCTTGTCAACTTCTTACTATTATTATTACTATCATCACCATCATTATTATTTGTGGTACTGGGGATTGAACCCAGGCACACTCTACCACTGAGCTACACCTCCAGCTCTTTTTTTTTTTCTGTTTTGATAGCTTTATTGGAACATGATGGTAACACGGAACATGCATTTGGGGTCTCACCACATGTGCTCCCCCTCTGGCAGCACGTACCCCACTTCTGCAGCCAGCAGAGACTCCCGGAGCCCTCCAGAAGGGCAGGCAACTCACACACAGACTTGAAGGAGCCTCTGCAGTGGCTGGTGTTGTAGACACCTGGGATAGGAGCCATGACCAGCTGCCTGTGACCAGGCAGATAGGTTTGTCTGTACTGGAGCTCTTCCGTCTCCTGCTACTTGGCCATGACTTGGAGACCGACTTGCCTCACGCTCCAGGGGAAACTTCCAAAGAGGGGCTGCTGGGGATACCAGGAGGAATTCAGCCAAGAGACTAAGCATCTCTCGGCTCACTGGGGCAGATCATGTCTTCAGTTTTCTGGCAGGTAAGCTACTTAAAGCATCGGCTTTTTTTTTTTTTTTTTTTTTTTTTGGCGGGACTGGGCATTGAACCCAGGGGCATTCTACCTCCGAGCTACACCCCCAGCCCCTTTTTTTTATTCTTTATTTTGAAACAGGGTCTCACTAAATTGCGGAGGGCCTCACTAAGTAGCTGAGGCTGGCCATGAACCTGTGATCCTCCCGTCTCAGCCTCCCAAGTGCCAGGATTACAGGCGTGCGCCAGTGAACCTAGCGTTTAGTGATGTTCCTAAAATATACCCCTGATGAATGGTGACTGTCTACCCAACTGGAGCTCACCCACTGGCTTTCCGTCACCGTGTAGCAGAGCACAAGCTCCCTGGCACAGCATATGAGGCCTCTCCTGCCTGGCACCTGCTTCCTCCACCCCTCTCCTGTCCCACCAACCCTTTGCATTTTTGTCTCAACAGTTCCAAACTGCTCACTGAAACTTCCCAGGGCTCCATGCTGGTACATTTACAGTGCCCTCTACTGGAATGTCACGGTCTTGGGTAGGCTTCCCTGGGAAGGGAGACTGTTCTCAGCAGTGGCTTTGGGAGCATGCTTAGTGTGAGAGAGAAGCTGGGCCAGGCAGAGCAAAGCCACGAGGCCATGCAATGGCCACAGAGGTGTCTGGTGGCCCCATAGGGGCTTTTGCACTGGAAGGGCCCTTCTTGTTTCTGCACTGGGACTTTGTAACCCACACCACCCAGCCATTGCATGCATGCTGCCCCCGGGAGAGAGTTTTCTCCCTCCAAAGCCAATCCTGGAGAGGGACTTAGCTGTGAGTCAGCACTCCCACAGGGAGGGAAATGAGAGTCTTACCCAGCACGGGGCGGGGAGGGGGGGAATGTGTGAAGGGGCGTCTTGGCGGCACCCTCCTAGACCTGGCAAACCTCTGCTGGCCTTCAAACCCCAGCTCGGATCCTGCACAGACCTGGCGAACCTCTGCTGGCCTTCAAACCCCAGCTCGGATCCTGCACAGACCTGGCGAACCTCTGCTGGCCTTCAAACCCCAGCTCGGATCCTGCACAGACCTGGCGAACCTCTGCTGGCCTTCAAACCCCAGCTTGGATCCTGCACAGACCTGGCGAACCTCTGCTGGCCTTCAACCCCAGCTCAGATCCTGCCTGCTGCCTCCCTCCCGCCCTAGTACCCCGTGAGTTAGCCATAGGCTTCCTCACACCCTCCTATCCCTTGCACAATCACTGCCAGGGAGTCCATGGGTTGGCACGTCTATCTCCCCACCCCCCTCCCAGGTAGGCAGGGATGGGGCTGAGACTGGATTTCAGAACCCAGAACCGTGCCTGGTGCACACCGGCTATTCAGTAAGTGTATACTGCACTAAGTAAAGTGGAGTCCACCACTGAAGGAGGAAGCTAAAAGGTTATGAGCGAGGAGGCTGGACGTTAATGCCGGGCCATGGTCTCAGGACCCTCTCCCCTCTTCCCTTGGGAGGATTCAGACTCGTAGAGAGGACCGGGTCTCCAAGCTTGGGGTAGCTAAAAGTGGGGCAGAAGCTGGACAAAAACTGTAACCTGTAAACAGCCCTGTGGCTGATGGGGCTGAAAGGCGGAGGGAAAACCTAGAGGCATGGAAAGGCCTGCTGGGGAAGAGGGAATTAAACAGCTTCCTGCCCTCCTGCTGTCCTCCTCCCTACCTGGAAGATGTCACTTAGGTCCCAACATGAAAGAAGAGTACAAAAAGTAAATAAATAAGCAAACAAACAAATACAAGCACAGCTGGGCATGGTGGCGCAGGCTTATAATCCCAGTACTTGGGAGGCTGAGACAGGAGGATTACAGGTTTGTGGCCAGCCTCAGCAACTTAGTGAGGCCCTCCGCAACTTCGTGAGACCCTGTTTCAAAAATAAAATAATAAAATAGGGCTGGGGTATAGCTCGGAGGTAGAATGCCCCTGGGTTCAATCCCCAGCATCAAAACAAAACAAAACAAAACAAAACACAGATGCAGCCGTGTGTAAAAATCCCAGAAGCAGGGAATCATCCCCAAAATACATAACTCATCCATACACACAACACAGATATCCTCACACAAACACGCTCGGGCATACACGCAACAAATAAAGAAGACACAGGTCCGAACAGGAAAAAACAGTCGGCACATTGTAGACCATTCATGTTTGTAAATGCAGCACCTATGAATTCCAGTGTCTCTTTATCCTTAGTCAGCAGTCAACCCTCCCTCACCTTCCAGAAAACTCTGCGGTGGAAAACAGAATTCTGGAACCAGTCCTACCACTTCTCTTTCCCAGTTTCTTAGCAGCTTCTTAAACAGGAAGAGAGAGAAGTGAAGACATCCCTGCCAGTGGCCAACAGGGGGCAGTGTTCAACAACAAATAATCAGGATTTACAGAACCCTGCTTAGGGGAGGGAACAGGGCGGAACTCTGGAAAGGGTCAGAGACTGACATTCCTGTTTTCTCTCTCTCCCTCTCTCTCAGATTGAACCCAGCCTGTTCTACCTCCAAGCTACACTCCCAGGCCTATTTTACTTATTTGAAAACAGGGTCTCACTAAGTCACTAAGGCTGACCTCAAATCTGCGATCCTCCTGTCTCAGCCTCCCAAGTACTGGGATGACAGGTGTACGCCACCTTCATGCCCAGGCTCCGGCAGGTGTTGCAAATGAGGAAGTAGAAGCTCAGAGGGGGCACACGGGTTGTTCATTGTGGTACAAACAGTAAGGGTGAATTTGGAGCTGGGGCACTGGTCCTCTTATAATAAGCATAATTTTGCTGCTGCAGCTGCCTCCCCTGCAGCCTCAGGGACAGGCACCTCTGCCTCTGGCCTCCTCCATCTGTCCCTGCACTCACGCCTTAAGACAAGGACCCTGAGCCCCTGTTAGCTCCTTTCTTCTGTCCACAGTCCTCACGAGTTAGTCAAGAGCACAGAAAAGAACACAAGAGAGAAGCAGGAAGGTAAAAGAAGGGGTGGCTGGGGGCCTTCGGTGGAGGGAGCGGAGAATGCAGAAGGGCAGCATGGAGCTGCCCGGAGGAGGAGGGTGCTGGGGAGACACACCAACTGGGAAGGGGCAGACAGGCTCTGCATTGTGTGGCCACAAAGGGGCCATATGCCTGCAGCCAGCGACAGTGAGTGTGTGTTTGTGTGTGTGTGTGTGTGTGTGTGTGTGTGTGTGTAGGGAGGAGTAGCTCAGAGACCCCCGCACCCTCAGACCTCCGGGGCCTCACCTTCTGTTCTGTCATTGGGAGTGAGCTGTGCTGAGCTGGAGGGTAATTATGACAGACAAGACTGGGAGGTCAGAGCCCCGGGTAACGGGGATGGAGGAGGGCGTGCACAGCTGGCTGCTCCATGGACGGGAGCTTGGGAAGGGGCTAGAGGAGCAAGGAAGGGGTGAGGTGCAAGAGGCTCGGCCACCTGAGCCCCAGACACCCCTTCCTCCCGCTGCCCACGAGCCAGGTCACAAGATTGTCCTCTCTCAGCCCCTTGCCTGCTTGCCCGGAGCCCTCACTGTCCCCTCAGCCCAGGGACTCCATCTCTCCAGACTGTGCTGCTGCAGGCCCCCTCGGCCCCCACTCCACCTCCCTCCCCCACATCATTCCAGGGCCTGCAGAGCAGAGCGGAGCCGAGGCCAATTGATTATCTGAAGAAATTCGGAGCTAGCAGTAGAACAGCTGCAGCTGCCCCTTCTCACCACCCCTGGCCCTGGGGGACACCCCAGCTCTCCAGCCCAGAGGGAGACAGGCTCAGGACTGTGGCCAACCAGCTCTGACAGGACCGGCATAAAGCCCTGAGGTCTGGAGCAGACAGCGGGAGTTCAGGCCCCAGTCCTTCATCACTGTGAGTCTCCTCACCTCTCTGGACAGGCGTTTGCCTGCCTTTAAAGCAAAGGTGTTAGCTGGGCGTAGTGGCACACGCTTGTAATCCCAGTACTTGGGAGGCTGACACCGGAGGATCCGGGTTCGCAGCCAGCCTCAGCTACTTAGTGAGGCCCTCCGCAACTTAGTGAGACCCTGTTTCAAAATAAAGAATAAAAAATAGGGCTGGGGGTGTAGCTCGGAGGTAGAATGCCCCTGGGTTCCATCCCCAGTACCACAAAAAATAAATAAATAAAAATAAAGAATAAAAAATAAGGCTGGGAGTGTAGCTTGGAGGTAGAATACCCCTGGGTTGAATCCCAAGCATCAAAAAACAAAAACAAAAACAAAAAAATAAAGCAAAGGTATTGAGCCATGTGTGGTGGTGCACACCTGCACTCCCAGAGACTCGGGAGGTTAAGGCAGAAGAACCCTAAGTTCAAGGTCAGCCTTGGCAATTTAGGGAGACCCTATTTCAAATTTTAAAAAATAGCTGGGCACCAGGCATGGTGGCATATGTTTATAATCCCAGTACTTGGGAGGCTGAGCCAGGAGGATGGCAGGTTCAAGGACAGCCTCAGCAACTTAGCAAGGCCCTCCGCAACTTAGTGAGACCCTATTTCCAAATAAGAAATAAAATTGGGTTGGAGGTATAACTTGGAGATAGAATGCCTCTGGGTTCAATCCCCAGTACCGCAAAAAAAAAAAAAAAAAAAAAAACATAAATAAGCCAGGCGTGATGGCACACGCTTGTAATCCCAGTACTTTGGGAGGCGGAGACCGGAGGATCTGGGTTCGCGGCCAGCCTCAGCTCTCTCTCTCCCTGTCTCTCTCTCTCTGTCTCTCTCTACCTAGTGAGGCCCACCGCAACTTCATGAGACCCGGTTTCAAAATAAAGTATAAAAAAATAGGGCCGGGGGTGTAGCGTGGAGGTAGAACGTCCCTGGGTTCAATCCCTGGTACCGCAAAATAAATAAATAAATATATTTATATATACGGTTCAACAACCCAGGTGTCCATCAGCAGGTGAATGGATTACAAAATTGTGGGACATACACACAATGGAATTCTACTCAGCGATCAAGAAGAATAAAATTCTGTCATTTGCAGGAAAATGGATAGACCTGGAGAACATGATGCTAAGTGAGATTAGCCAGTCACAGGAAGTGAAGGGGCATATGTTTTCTCTCCTATGTGCAAGCTAGGGAGTCATCGGAATACCAGAGGGACTTCAGATGATGGAGGAGAAACTCCAGTGGAGCCAGGGAGGTGGGCTAGGGGAATGGGGCAGGGGGAGGAGGGAGAATCAATGAAGGAATCATTTCCATTGATATTGTTCACATATGTGGGATTACCGATGTCAATCTTTTTTTTTTTTTTTTTTTTTTTGCAGTACCGGGGATTGAACGCAGGGGCATTCTACCTCCGCGCTACACCCCCGGCCCTATTTTTTATACTTTATTTTGAAACCAGGTCTCACGAAGTTACAGAGGGCCTCACTAAGGAGAGAGAGAGAGAGAGAAAGAGAGAGAGAGAGAGAGAGAGAGAGAGAGAGAGAGAGACAGGGAGAGAGACAGAGAGAGAGAGAGCTGAGGCTGGCCGCGAACTCGGATCCTCCGGTCTCCGCCTCCGAAAGTACTGGGATTACAAGCGTGCACCACCACGCCCGGCCAATGTCACTCTTAATACCCTGTATGGGGAGGGGAGAGTGGAAAGGGAGCCGGGGAAAGCCCGCCAAGAGCTGCGTGCATGTATGTCACTATCACTATGAACTACATTATGATGTGGGACGCTAATGCACCAATAAAAGTTAAAAAAAAAATGGGGTTCGAAAGAGCGCTACCTGTTGGGCTGGGTCATCTCAGGGAAGCAGAGGAGCCTTAACAGTCTGAGTCTTAGCCATGCCCCCAATTACCTTGGGCAAGGCCCTGGCTCCCTCTGGACTTAGTTTCTGTGTCTTGTAAATGGACTTTAGGATCTCTTCCAGAATGACTTTGCTGTCTGCTTGGCACTCTTTCTTTTTTTTTTACCCTTTTCCCCGTTCCTCATTCAGTCCCGGGTCCTCCATCATCCTCTCCCCAGTATCCTAAGGCTGGGAAACACAAAAAAGACCAAGGACTGAGACTTGGAGGAATTTTGGCCTCGCGCAGAGACAGGAAAAGAGAAAGCAATACCTCCATTTCCTGCCGTGGCTTTGCCCAGCAACAGGCATCCAGACGCGTTTAACTTGGGTGCCACTGGGACATGCGGCTCCTTCTCAGGCCCATGGAAGGCAGGAGCGCAGCACCAGAGGAGCCAGAAAGTGTCACTCGACGCGTGCGGAGATGGGGCTGTGCAGGAGGGGAGACCTGGGACCTCTATGTTACACCCTCCCCTGACCTCTTTACCCTGTGGCCCCTTCTCTTTCTCTTCATTTATCCACCATAGTGAACTCTCATGAACCCCCCCCCTTGCCTGGAAAAGCATTAAAAGTCTATGGCCCTCGGTGCAGGCAGGCCGGCTCCTCAACCCCATCCAATGAGCCACAGCCAGATCTGGTGCTAGAACGAGGTCACTTTAATTTTTCTTTTTGTATGAAATTGGAATTGCAAGAGGAGGGCATCACAGCTGGGACACAGAACACAGACCCTGGGGGCTTGCTCTTTGTGGTTCTAGGAAGAAGTGAGGGTCATGGGGAGGGCTGGAGAGAGAAAAGAGGTAGCTGGGACTGGGCGGGATTGTAGGGAGAACAGAGGGATTTGAGGAAAAACATCTGGTACCCCCAGAGCTGGGCTGGGACACTGTCCCAAAGGACAGATGGATGCGAGGAAGGATCTGGGTGTGGTGAACCCAGGGGGTCCCCCCCACACCTGGAATCGGAGGAGGAGCAAGAACAGGGAAGAAGTTAACCAGGGAGAGAGCAAGAGAGACCCTGCTAGAGCTGCCAGGGGCCCCTCACGCTCCCCAAAGTGCACAACTCGGCAATAAATAGCAATATATAAATAAATAAGTAAATAAATAAATAAATACATACATACATAAATAAATAACCTTGCGGAGCCGGGAGGTTGGCGTGAGGGTGGAGGGAGCCTAAAAGGCAGTGAGTTCATTCCTTCTACACAGTTTCTAAGGCCCTTCAGTCTACTGCTGATCCCCACGACAAGGGGCAGGCGGGACTCAGCAACATGGGGGGAGAGGGGCACGAGGTGGGGCGGGGTGTCTCTTCCCTTGCTTAAGGGAGGAGAGAAAATATGTAATAAATAGGCCCTAGGGCCAGAAGAACCGAGCACCCCCCTCCCTCCCTCCCCGGGCTATTCTAGGGCATCCCGTTGCATCTGACCCAGGTAGGTGTGGGTTCTGCAGGGTGGGCCCCACCCCTTGCCCCACAGCAAGGACCTTCAGCAGGTACCCTGAGCTGTTTGGAAGTATCATCCCCTATCCCAGGGTGGAGGTTTTCCTTTCTCTAGAGACAAACAGGGAGGAAGAGCGTTGTGATTGGGGTGGGGGTGGGGGTGTCCAAATAGCTCAGGAGAGGGCAAGGTGGTCAGGCCCAAGATCGGAGGTCTGTTCTGCCTTTGCTGAGCCTCGGGGACAAGACGGACCAAAGAAAAGCAATAAGAGTTTTTCTGAAACTCCTAGCAATGGAGATTCCCCGCTGAGGTGTCATTTCACTCCCAAGAGCCCCACACAAGCAGGAGCGGCCTGGGATCCGGGAGCAGGAAACCCACTCCCCATTCTAAGCCGGCCCTTCTCTTCTGGTTCTGAGACCCCAAACCCGCCAGGCAGGAGAAGCTGGAACAGATGGGAAGGATGCCCCAGGTCTGGGGGCTCTGCAAATGTGGGCACAGGGTGGAAGAGGCAGCCGCCCACTGGGGAGCTGGGCTTGGTACCTCCAGCAAGGACTCGGTTCTGCCCACGGGGAGGGACCCTTGAGATCAGCGTTAGGGTCAGTACAAGAAGGTAGCCCTGGAGGCCAGGGCGGCCACTCTGCCCGGGCCCGGGCTCAGGGGCGGGGAGGGAATGCCATTGTGTGTCTTTGTCCTTGTCCTAAGCAGCGAGAGGCTGAGGGCCCTGGAGGAGCAGAGTCCAGGGCGGGAGAGGGCTGCGCTCAGACGTCCAGCACGTGGTTCAGGTAGGAGATGTAGCAGATGGCCAGGCGCAGGATCTCGATCTTGGAGAGCTTCTTGTCGGGGGGCAGCGTGGGCAGCAGCTTGCGCAGCTCGGCGAAGGCCAGGTTGAAGGCCTCCACGCGGATGCGCTCCCGCGTGGCGTGTGCTGTGCGGTACTTGGCCGTGGCCCGGCGCCGACGCCGGCGCTCTTCTCGGCTCAAGTGCTGCAGGTCCTTTCGGCCTGGTTCCCCGGGTTCAGAGCCCCGGGCCTGGCCGGCTCCGGGACCCCCGGGTCCAGCACCTGCACTGCCCCCGCAGTCGCTGAAGCCCGACTCGGTCTCGGAGTGGGAGGGAGGCAGGTCCAGCTCCATGGGATCCGAGTTGAGCATCATGGTGGAAGCCCCCTGCCCCGGGCGACCGGGATACCGTCCCCACCCCTCCCTCTTGGAGCTTGGAAGCTGGCTGCAGGAGGGGCAGGAAGGGCCTGCGGCGGTGGGGTCAGCCGCGGAGCTCTGGAAGGTCCAGCCACGTCAGGGTTCCATGGTCAGGAATCCAGACCGAAGCCTGAAAAAGAAAGGAGAATCCATGAGGGGCAGAGGAAGGAAGGAGCCTGCAGCTCCAGGCTGGGGAAGTGCGGGTCAACAGGAACCGCGAGTGGGGAGTGGGTGGACGAAGTAGGAGGACAAATAGTAAGAAGGGAAAGAAGACAGAAAGAAGAAATGATGGCCAAAAAACTGAACGAGGAGCATGAAGACAACCGGGCATGGTGGCCTGGAATCCCAGTACTTGGGAGGCTGAGACAGGAGTAGGTTTGAGGCCAGCCTCAGCAACTTAGGGAGACCCTGTTTCAAAATAAAATAGGGTTGGGGTGTAAAATAGGGCTCAGAGGTAAAATGCCCTTGGGATCAATCCCCAGTAACAAACAAACACACCCTCCACCCCCCTCCCACACACACAGGCTTAAAGACCTAAAACTATAAGACTCCTAGGGAAAAAACACAGGGAGAAAGTTTCATGACATTAGACTTGGCAATGATTTCTTGGATTTGAAACCCCCCCAAAAAAGGGGCCACATCAAAGTTAACTTTAGTGCATTAAAAGATACAATTAACAGAATGAAAAGCCAGCCTCCACCATGGGAGCAAATATTTGCAAATCAAATATCTGATAAAGGGTTAATATCCAGAACCTATAAGAAGCCCTGCAACCCAACCACAAAAAATATCAAATAGCCGGGCGTGGTGGCACACGCTTGTAATCCCAGTACTTGGGAGGCAGAGACCGGAGGATCCAGGTTTGCAGCCAGCCTCAGCTACTTAGTGAGGCCCTCCGCAACTTAGTGAGACCCTGTTTCAAAATAAAGAATAATAAAAAAAAAATAGGGCTGGGGGTGGAGCTCGGAGGTAGAATGCCCCTGGGTTCCATCCCCAGTACTGCAAAAAAAAAAAAAAATCAAATAACCCCATGAAAAATGGTCTGGTAACTCAAATGGACATTTCTTCAAAGATAATATACAGATGGCCAACAAGCACATGGAAAGACACTGAAGGTCACTAATCACTAGAGATGTAAATGAAAACCACAAGGAGGGTCAGCTCGCACTCATGAGGGATGGCTACTATGAAATTAAAAAGCAAAACCTAAGACAAAATCAGTGTTCCAACGGTGTGGAGAAATGGGGCCCTCCTGCCCTGCGACGGACCAGCTCAGCCGGGAAACTGAGACCGACGGGACAGGGGTCTCGGGATGGTGGGCAAGGAGTCGGCGATGGGTGACAAACAGACACAACTCAAGGGTGTTGTATCTGAGTGTCTGTTTGTCACCCATCGCCGACTCCTTGCCCACCATCCCGAGACCCCTGTCCCGTCGGTCTCAGTTTCCCGGCTGAGCTGGTCCGTCGCACTGCCCTGTTGGTGGGACTGTAAAATGTGCAACTGCTATGGAAAACAGGATGAATGTTGTCCTCCCCAAATTAAAAATGGAACTACCATATGATCCAGTGCTCTCGTCTCTGGGTATATATCCAGATAAAGTAGGGTCTCAGATAGGTGCACGCTTATGCTCACACAGAAGCACCATCCGCAACAGCCGCGAGGTCGTGGAAGCAGCTCACGGACTCGTCCATGGACGAATGGATAAACAAAATGCAGTCTCTACATGTCCTAGGCTGCCAGTCTTAAAAGGAAAAGAATCCCGTTGCATGCTATAACATAGAACCTTGAGGATATTATACTAAGCGAAGTAAGCCCGTCACCAAAGGACAGATGACTGTGACTCCACTAACATGGGGCCATGGAGAGTGGTCTAATTCCTAGAAACAGCCAGTGGAATGGTGGTCGCCAGGGGCCGGAGGGAGGAGAAGGGGGAGTCGTTTACTGGCATAGACACTTTCATGTTGGCACCATAAGGGGGTTCTGGAGCTCTAGTTCACACTAATGTTAATGTCCTGGGTGCGGCTGAACTTTGCACCTAAAAATGGCTGAGAGCATAGACTGTGTCCTGTGTTTTTTACCATAATAATAATAAACAAGGGTGGGGAGGCTGAGCAAGACTGGAGCCAGAACTCCAAGAGAGCCATACAGGACTCTAGACCTTTCCCAGTTGTGAGGGAAGAATTGCAAGTCTTAGCCTTGCACCCTTGCCTGGGGCGGGGGGGAGGTAAACACACACACTGACCTATGGAGCTCCGTTGCTCAAGCCTCCTGGTCTCCCCCACCAGTGACATCACCATAGACATCAGGTCCTACCACCCTGTCCATTAGGACCAGGGGAAGATACCTCCTCTCATCACAGTCCCCCTGCCCAGGACCACGCCCTCCTCCAGCTCTGTCCTCTCCACCTTCAGCCTTCCTGTTCCCTGACCCTTTTGGAAGCCCTGCAAGAAAGGTCAGGGAAAGGGAATATATTCAGCCTTCTACCCCACACTCTGCCCTAGCCCAAGGTAGAGCGGGCATGGCCTGCAGGGGAGGGCATACACAGCTGCTTGGGGCTGCTGCCCTTACAGGGTTTGGCTAAGGATTGCTTGTCCTGGGATCAGGGCAAGGCAGCAGGAACATGACCTGGGAACCGCTGGGGAAGGGCTTTGCTTGGGGGAAGTGTTGGGGAGACAGGGGGCTGCTCATCACCTTAGAAAAGAGTCCGAAACAGAAGCAAGGAGCCGGGCGTGGTGGCGCACGCTTGTAGTCCTAGTCCTTGGGAGACTGAGACAGGAGGACCACAGGTTCACGGCCAGCCTCAGCTACTTAGTGAGGCCCTCCACAACTTAGTGAGACCCTGTTTCAAAATAAAGAATAAAATAGGGCTGGGGATGTAGCTTGGAGGTAGAATGCCCCTGGGTTCAATCCTCGGTACCGCAAAAAAAAAAAAAGAAGGAAAGAAATAGAAGCAAGGAGGCTCCTTCACAGGCGCCAGCTCCCCCTCCCCCCAGCCTCACAGACACTCGCCCCGCCCGCCACACAGAAGACAGGTTCAAGTGAAGTGCTCCTAAGCTCTGGGGGGCACAAGGTTGTCACCGGGGAAGATGGGTACACAGAACCTAGGCACAGCACAGAAGGTACTTAGTGCTGAAATTAAGAGCATACTCCAAGCCAGGAGTGGTGGCACACACCTGTAATCCCAGTACCTGGGAAGCTGAGACAGGAGGATCGCAGGTTCAAGACCAGCCTCAGCAACTTAGCAAGGCCCTCCACAACTTAGTGAGACCCCGTTTAAAAATAAATAAATAAATAAAATAAGGCCAGGGGTGTAGCTCAGAGGTAGGATGCCCCTGGATTCAATCCCCATTACCCCCACACACACACAGAAAAAGGCACATACTCCAAGCCAGGCGTGGAGGGGATCATCTATAATCCCAGTACTTGGGAGGCTGAGAAAGAAGGATCAAAGGCTCAAAGCCAGCCTCAGCAACTTAGCGAGACCCTCAGCAACTTAATGAAACCCTGGTTCAAATTTTTAAAAAAAGGGCCAGGGATGTAGCTCAGAGGTAGTATGCCCCTGGGTTCAATTCCCAGTACCACACACACACACACACAAAAAAACAGAACGAAATAAAAGAAAAACAAGCATACTCCATATTCTGGGGTTCCAAAGAACAACAGGGGGTATCAACAGGGTGGGCTAGTGTGGGAGCATCTTACAGTACAACTTTAGTGCCCCCAACTCCCCACTGCATGCTAGTGTTGGAACCAGAAGTCCAGCTGCGGGGTTCGCAGCACACTGATCACAGCCCGATTCTCTGTCTGTGGGTCCCCGTGTCCCTTCATCCCTGAACTCTTGGGCATGGCCGCCCTTCCCTGCTCTGTGCTCCCCATCTGGCCCCAGCCTACCTCCACCTGGCCCCACCGTCCTCCCCAGCTCCAGTCCAGCAGCAGCTTCTATTTTGCTCTCAAGTTCTCACCTCCAAACGCACTGCTGATCTCAGGGTCCCAGTTTTCAGAAGCCAGGGCGCAGCAGGTGCAGGGCACCTGTGATAGGACTTTGCATGCTACTTCTGCTGCCCGCAACCGGATTGAGGACAGACAGGCACAAAGAATCAGAGGAGTGGGAAAGATGGGGAGACACAGCACGCGAGAGGTTCCCTCTTTATCTAGGAGGACCTGTCCAGGGATCCAAGTCAGCAGGATGGGGTGTAGCGTTGAGAGCCCCAGTCTCCTCTGGCCGGTCAGGGTTCATCCGTCTGCAAAGTTAGTGACCAGCTTTCTAGAGCCCTCGGGGGCAGCGTGGCATGGCTGCACAGGCTTCAGGGCGGATGAACGAGGTACACGTGGTGATGAACTAGGGGCCAGGTGAAAGAGACGGGCCGGCCAGGTCCTGGGCCATCCACACTCACAGGCACTTAGAGACACAGGCACACCTGAGCGGGCTTAGTCCTATGTATATATACAGAGGCACACACACACCCCTGGCTCTCTATTGGCTGGCCCAGGCACCCCCCTCATCAATATTAAATAGCCAGGCCAGGCAGCCATTGGCAGAGGGATCTGGGACCCCCCCGGGAGCTGGGGGTGGAGGCTGGCCCTGGGGGGGCGGGGAGAGGGGGAGCAGGGACATCTGTTCCCCATGCATATTTCATAAGCAAGAAATAGAGAGCCGGGGAAGGGGTGGGGCTGGGGCGAGAGCCAGGACAGGACCACAGACGAACCCCTCGGTCTCCCAACACCAGAGGCCGCAGGGCAGAGGCCCCCCCGAGAGCTAGGGTTAAGGGCCACGGTCCCGGTCTGAGTCCCAGCATGACTTTGAGGGCTCCTTCCCCATGTCTCCTTTTCTCTGAGAAGGATCTTTAAGGTACGAACAGGGAAAGGGAGCAAGGAGAAAGTGAGGGACACTGCAAGTCAGCGGAGGACCCCAGAGTCCCTGCCCTAACTAAGCTCTTCATAAAGCTGAGACCCACGGCTGCCTCCAGCTCCCACACCTCCTTATCCAGCCCTGCCCTGTCACCCACTCTGTCCCCGGTCCAGGGGCGGGGTCAGATTTAGGACCCCACAAGGAATTTTTCTAGGCTGGTCAGCCCAACCTCACCCATTGGAAACTCGGGGCTCTTAGAAGGAAAGGGGCAAGGGCTGAGAGGAGGGAGGAGAGAGAGGAGGAAGAGGCAGGACAGGAAGGACCCTGGGAGAGGACGGCAGGACAGCCAGGCTGGCTTCCAGCGTGCACAACATAAATGAGCAGCAAGAAAAGCAGGCCCAACATTCTATGCAGATGAGCGCGGATGAAGTTCATGTCAGACGCTCAGCCACCTCCACCCTGTGTGTGTGCGTGTGTGTACGTGTGCGTGTGCTTGTGTGCGTGTGTGTGCCTGTGTGCGTGTGCATATGCATGCACATTCACAAGCCAGGGTGGCAGGAGAGGGGACTGAGCACTGGGGCCAAGAAAAGCACAGAGAGGCAGTGGGCCAGGTTTCAGTATGTAAGTTCTCTCCCCTCCTCAGCTGTTGAACATCTTGCTGGAATCTTTGGGAGCTTCTAGAATGAAGCCGGGCTGGCGAGGATTTGGGGCAAGGTGATGTAGCCAGAAAGGTCTGTCCACGACTGCCCTTGGAGCCTCAGTGTCTTGTGTGTGTGTGTGCATGGTACTGGAGATGGAACTTAGGGCTGCTCTACCTCTGAGCCACACCGCCAGATCTTTTTATTTTTCTCTTTTGAGACTGGGTCTCGCTAAGTTGTTGAAGCTGTCCTTGAACCTCTGATCCTCCTATCTCAGCCTCCCAAGTACTGGGATTATAGGTGTGCGCCCTGGCGTCCGGCTCTTAGTGTCTTTTTCTGGAAAGTGGGGTCGAGTGTCGCTGCTTCCTAGGTTGCTGTGGAGCCCAAGTGTGGACCCGTGCCCCCTTCCAGGCATCAGCAGGACCCTCAGGCTGTGGGAGGGATTTGCTACTTTGCTGTGGCTGATCAATCTCTTCTGGGCTTTCTCCAAGTTGAAGCATTCCCTAAGGGGAATCCCATAATTCCTCCCTGAGCTCTCCCTTCTCTCCCTCCCCCCAGGTCTGGGAGGTGCCAACTCCCACCTGGGCAGGCCCAGACAGGTGCCCTGGCTCCAGCAGATGGGCTGAGCTGGAGGGAAAGGAGTCTTGAAGAGGGGGGCCAGAGGGGAGGCAGGGGATCAGGTGGCATCTCAGATCTTGCGTCATCATTACCATGGTGCCAATTAAAAACCAATCTCCACCTAATGAGCCCCCGGCAACAACAGCTCCACCTCCCCCATCCTCCTGCCCTGCAGCCCATCCAAGGACTCAGGAGGGGAGGCCAGAGCTGAGGAAGGAATAGGAGCTGGAGATAGAGAAACCATGAGGGACATGTGGGGAAAGAAAAATAGAGAAACCATTCACTGGGGAACTGATGAGGGGGAGACACAGGGAAATGGGAGAGTGCAGTCCTGGGGAGACAGATTTAAAAAAAAGGGGGGGAAGATGGAGGTAGGATTGCCAGGTTGCCAGACTCAGGGATGCAAGGTATGGGGGGGACAGAGATGTAGGGAGAGACCAGAACAGAGCAGAAGACTGTTAGGGAAAGCCCGGGAAGGGCAGATGTGGAGAAAACTCGACAAGGGAGAGATGCTGATAAGATCTCTGAAGGAGGCCCCAGGGCAGAGGGGAGACAGAGACATGGCGGGCAGCAGAGAGCAGACAGGTGTGAGGAGACAGAACAATTACTGGAGAGGAAGTGGGAGAGATGATGGACAGTAGACGGAGGGGAGGGGTTGTTACTAAAATGGGGGCCCAGAGCCTCAAGGGTTAGATGTTGAGGGAATCGGCCCCAGAAGCTAGAGAGAGCCTTGAAGCACAAAGGCGCCACAGGGAATGTGCAGAGGCATCCCCGGGGGAGGAGCCAAACCCCAGAGGGAGGAGCCAAACCCTGGAGGGAGGAGCCTAACCCCAGAGGGAGGAGCCAAACCCCAGAGGGAGGAGCCAAACCCCAGAGGGAGGAGCCAAACCCCAGAGGGAGGAGCCTAACCGGCCCCAGTCCTTCTCCGGGTAGACCTCGCAGCTCAGATGCTTCATTCAGCCCTGCAGCCGCCCACCCCGGCAGCATCCAGCCCGAGCGGTCCGGGTGCCAGTCCAGATCTGATGGCAGAGGACAGTGCACACAGGCTCTAGGGACTCCTTCCTTCTCCTCTGCACCTGTCAAACTGCATCCTGGATTCTGGGGCCTCCAGCTTCACTCTGGGGTTCAGGTTTTGCTCCTTAGGGGAGCAGCTAAGAAGAATGTTCTCAGCCGGGCACAGTGACAGGTGCATGGAATCCCAGTACTTGGGAGGCTGAGACAGGAGGATCGCAGGTTCAAGGCCAGCTGCAGCAACTTAGCAAGACCCTGTTTCAAAATAAAAGATCAAAAGGGCTGGGGTGGGGTTATAGCTTGGACGTACAACACCCCTGGGTTCAATCCCCAGAACCAAAAATAAAATAATAATAATATATAGCGCCGGGCGTGGTGGCGCCCAGTACTTTGGGAGGCGGAGACCTGAGAATCCGGGTTCGCGGCCAGCCTCAGCTCTCTCTCTCTCTCTCTCTCTCTCTGTCTCTCTCTCTACTTAGTGAGGCCCTCCGCAACTTTGTGAGACCCGTTTTCAAAATAAAGTATAAAAAAATAGGGCCGGGGGTGTAGCGCGGAGGTAAAACGCCCCTGGGTTCAATCCCTGGTACCGCAAAAAAAAAAAAAATAATATATATATATATATATATATAGATATATATATATATAGCGCCGGGCGTGGTGGCGCATGCTTGTAATCCCAGTACTTGAGAGGCTGAGACCAGAGGATTACAGGTTCGCAGCCAGCCTCAGCTACTTAGTTTCAAAATAAAGAATAAAAAATAGGGCTGGGGGGGTATAGCTCGGAGGTAGAATGCCCCTGGGTTCAATTCCCAGTACCGCAATAAATAAATAAATAAATAAATAAATAATATACTTAGCTGGGCATTGTGGCATGCCTGTAATCCCAGTACTTGGGAGGCTGAGACAAGAGGATGGCAGGTTCAATACCAGCCCCAGCAACTTAGCGAGGCCCTTAGCAACTTAGTGAGACCCTGTTTCAAAATAATAAATAAATAAATAAATAAATACATAAATACATAAATAAATAAATGGGGAGGGCTGGGGGTGTAACTCAGAGGTAGAATGCTCCTGGGTTCAATCCCTAGAACCACACACACACACACACAAAGGAATGTACTCATGGTTGATAAAGACAAGCTAAGTGCAAGGAGCTCGTGGAGAGGATGACTA
This sequence comes from Glis glis, assembly GCA_004027185.1. Classification (NCBI taxonomy): domain Eukaryota; kingdom Metazoa; phylum Chordata; class Mammalia; order Rodentia; family Gliridae; genus Glis; species Glis glis. The sequence goes on along the minus strand of PVJS01012363.1, from coordinate 18,555 downwards.
CATCTACTGAACCTGGGTCTAAGTCCTGGTGACCTTAGCCTTGACTGAGCCTTACTTCACCATCTGTGAAATGGGGATTACATTGCTATCGCCACAGAGCTGTTGTGACATCCAGGTGCAATGTCTGTAAACTGTAAAGTGCTCATCCAGACCCCCATGGAGGCGTGCTGATTTACAGGTGGTGAGAAGTCTCGCGCCCCTGCATCCGAGCACTATGACTGAGAGCAGCTGGGGCGGGCGAGCTCCAGGGTCAGCTCATGTGGCCGGGCGTCCTGTGGGGGGGCGGTCTTTGCTGTAAGGAGGAGCAGGGCTCAGGGCTGGGGAGGACGGTTATGCCTTTATGGTTTATTGTTACTGTGATTTTGCATTTTATAGGCGCCCACTTTTTCAGATTGCAATTCACAAATCTCTTTCTATCCCCAGACAGCCTGGGAGGTAGATTGTTGGCAGGGAGAGTTGGGTAGTGGAGACACGGGCCCGGCCCAGATCTTGAGGGTGGGGGAGGGCCCGGAGGATCTGGGAAGCAGTGGGTTTGGCAGGAGAGGGGTGACATATGTGGAGAGCCCTGGGGACCCAACCAGGCAAGTGGCTGGCAGGGAGAGCAGACGGCATTAACCCTCGCTATGCCACACTGCCTGACCCTTCCCCAGGAGTGGCCTGTGGCCAGGGTGTTGTTCTGTAAGATGCTGGTGGTCCTTTGAGTTCCTGGATGGAGGAGGCCGGCAGGAGGAGTCTGGGCGGGAGCTGTCGTGATTCGAGGAGGTAGCAGCGCATCTTGGAGCAGCTTCCTCGCGGAGTTCCCTTACGTAGCTCCCCAGCCTCTGTCAGTCCGTCTTGCTCTGTCTCCACCTCTCTGTGCCTGTAGAAGGTGACAGCGGGTCTCCACTCTGGCTACCCACACAATCTGTCACTCTCTCTGCCGCCAGCCCGGCTGGAAGCCCCCCCTTGTCAGGGCGCAGTCCCTGAGCCCTGTCGCCCTTATTGCCTTTGTCTGCTAGGGTGGCCTCCCCTCTTCCTCTTCTCCACTCCTCTCCTCAGCTCCCAGCCCATCTGCAATCTCATTAGGGCCTCTAACCACTGTGTGCCCCTCCCCCATCCATCTGTCTTCCCCGAAGCTGTCCTCTTTGTGTCCACCCATCTGTCACCACCAGCGCTGGGCCCACTCCCCTCTTGGCCACGCCTGCCCGCCCAGCCCTTCTCCCCTCGGGCTCCCTCTCAGCCTGTCTCCCCACCTCTGCTCCTCCAGTGCTCCCAGAAGTCCTCCTCCTCACTTGCCTCTCCCTGGCTTATTTTTGCTGGATACCATCTTGCATCTTAGGGCTTTCTTCCTTCTCCCTAGCTCCTCTAGCCCCTCCTCGATCATGAGTTGGAGGAGAGAGAACAGGACTCTGGGGTCCTAGCCCCCAGCCCCTGAGAAATCACCAGCTGGAGCTGGAGGCTGTAACATTTGCTCATGATTGCGTCATCTAAGGGGAATGGCTGCTCCTGGGGCCTCCTGAGGTGGCCTCCACCCCATTCCTGGTCCCCCTGGTTGGCACAGGGTGACAGCAGCCTTTCTCTCTAGCACGAGTGTGGAGCTCCTGTACCTTCTGAGTTTGAATTCAGGAAAGAATAAAAATCCTTCCCGAGGTCCACTGGGACCCCAGCCTTCCAGAAGTCTCTGCTTTCTACTTCTTTTGTGGCACTGGGGATTGAACCCAGGGCATTCTACCTCCGAGCTACACCCTCAGCCCTATTTTATTTTTTATTTTGAAACAGGGTCTCGCTAGGTTGATGAGAGTCTCACTACTTGCTGCGGCTGTCCTCGAACCTGCGATCCTCCTGTCTCAGCCTCCCAAGTACTGGGATGACAGGCATGCGCCACCACACCTGGCCCAGCTCAACTCCTGACACGCTTTTTCTTCCCTTTTAAGGATGGGATGCTGAATGGCAGGATCCCTTTTACATCGTCTCATCACGCCAGGACTTCCCAAATTCCTCCTGTCCCTCAGGCATCCCTCCCTCGAGCTGACCCCAGTGCTGCTTTTGAGAGTTCATGAATTGATCAGCTTTTCAAATGCCCTGAGGAGCTGAGGGTGAGGGGGGGGGAGAGCGAGGCCACAGCTCCAGCTGTCCCTTTACAGAAACACACTGACGGCCAGGGCGAACCTCGGGGAGCAGCCCCCGTGCCAGTCCACACTTTACAGGTGAGAACACTTGGCCTGGAGAGGGGGGCTGCCCCTCAGCCACACAGCATTCGTGGCAGCCTGGAAAACCTGGCCCTGAGCTCTTCTGACAACATGGGGCTCCTCCTTACTGTGTGGCTGGGCATCCTCTGGACACGGTACAAGCTGTGTAGGGCACTGGTCTCGTATGAAACACACACGGCCACGTCTGGTTATTTATCCTTTGTCACATCTCTCCTTGCCATATAAGCTCTGGATTTCGAGTCTCAAAGGAAAGGGACTCTGCTCTTGCCCTTTAACGATGCTGGGACACAGCGCCTTGCCCAGAGCCACGCTCCATAAATGTTTATTACTGCTGTGGCTGCCAGTGCAGAAAGAAGACATGCTAGTCCCAACTCTGCCTCTCTCATTTGCTGTGTGACTCTAGACCACCCTATTTCTCCTCTGGGCTAGTCCCCCCCGTCCCCACCATCTCATGAGTTAGACCATACACAATATCCAAGGTCTTTACTAAGGTCCCTCCAAGAAACAAAGTCCCACTAAACAAGGTGGGATCGCGGTAGAGAACACCAGAATCTAGATTAAAAAAAAAAAATCAGCAGGGCGTGGTGGTGTGCACATTTGTAATCCCAGTACTTGGGAGGCTGAGACAGGAGGATGGCAGGTTCGAAGCCAGCCTCAGCTACTTAGCAAGACACTCAGCAACCTAGTGAGTCCCTGTTTCTTTCTTTCTTTTTGTTTTTTGGTACCGGGGATTGAACCCAGAGGCATTCTACCTCCAAGCGACACTCCAAGCCCAATTTTTAAATTTGGAAACAGGGTCTCACTAGGTTGCTGAGAGCCTTGCTAAGTTGCTGAGGCTATCCTCGAACCTGCACTCCTGTCTCAGCCTCCCAAATACTGGGATTACAAGTGTGTGCCACCATGCCCGGCTTTTTTTTTCTTTTCTTTCTTTTTTTTTTTTTTGTGGTACTGGGAATTGAAACCATGGGCATTCTACCTCTGAGCTACAGAGCTACACCCCGAGCCCTATTTTATTTTTATGTTGGGTCTCACTAGGTTAATGAGAGTCTCACTATTTGCTGGGGCTGTTCTTTTTTTTTTTTTTTTTTTTTTTTTTTT
>PVJS01012363.1:0-15168 GCA_004027185.1 Glis glis | reverse complement strand
CGCCTAGCTGAGTCCCTGCTTCAAAATTTAAAAAAGGATGGGGGTGTAGCTCAGAATGCTCCTGGGTTCAATCCCCAGTACTGCCCCCACTCCCCCCAAAAAACCTCCCAAGATGTGTCTTAGGGAACAGTGGCCCTTAAATTGGAAAGAGAAAGTGGTAAACTTCTTTACTCAGATAGGCTGCGGAGCTGGTCAGAAAGCCTTCAGTGTTAGTCTGGAGAGACGAGGTGTCATGGTAGGTACAGACAGGCTTGGTCTGGGGACGCGGTGGTCGTTTTTCAACATGCCATGTGGGTTGGAAGAGAAGGGGCAGTGTGAGCTAGCAATGTGCGGGGGGGCAGGGAAAGGAATGGGCTGGAGGACGCCATGTTTCGGAAGGCATGGAGTGAGGAGCAGGCCTCGGTGGTGGAGGAGAAGGAAGGTAGGTGTAGGGTTGCGGCCCACAGGTGGGCTCCTCACAGACAGTATGCGGGGCACAAGACACCAGCAGCATGGTCTCAGACAGAGAGGGCACCGGGGCGGCTGTGCCCCTCCCAAGGAGCCTGGCCGCTCCAAGAGCCATGGGAGGACAGACAGCAGAGGACAGGCCTGTGCTCAGGAGTCTTCCCAAGCACAGGAGACGGTAGAAAACTCCTGCCCCCGACCTCCCTCATCCCTTGCTTCTGCCCAGGCCTCTGCCTCCCTGGTTAGTCCCCTTCCTGGTACCCAGCCATGTCCCCGCTCCCTGAAACTGCCAGCAGGATGAGGGAGTTTACTGCTCTGCCCGCTGGGAGACCTGTTGGCTGAGGGAGGCCTAGAGCCCGCCCAGACCGCGGAGGCAGCTGCGCCCGGCTCCGCCAGCGCCAGCGCAGCGCACGCCTCTCCAGCTCTGCCTGTGGGGCTGGGGCGGCGAGCAGCAGGGTGTTTCCTGCCTCAGAACCCCAAACATGCATGCTCCCCCCTCCCCACTCCCTGCCGCCTCGTCCCAGGGAACTTGGAGAGAACCAGGAGAGCCCAGAACTGAAAATGCCCCTTCTCTATCGAGACTGCTCTTTCCAGAATGGTCTTCAGGCGCATCAGAAACAGCCTCTCGGGTGGCAGGCAGTGTGGAGAGAGGTCTGGGCCTCAGCTCCCCCATCGGCTGACCCAGTCAGTGCTCATGATCATTTTGCAGTTCTGTTGTCCTCCAGAATTCAGCCTCCATGAAGCCCAGGGAATGGCAGCCTCTCCTGGGAGCTGTGGTCTTTCTGAAACAGTCCCAAGCCACCCACCTTGTTTGCTCTACAAAAAGCCCACCATTGCCGGGCACCATGGTGCACTCCTGTCATCCCAGTGACTCGGGAGGCTGAGGCAGGAGGACTGCAGGTTCAAGGCCAGCCTCAGGAACTTAGTAAAACCCTGACCCAAAAGTACAATAAAAGCCGGGCGTGGTGGTACACGCTTGTAATCCCAGTACTTGGAAGGCGAAGACAGGAGGACCCGGGTTCGCGGCCAGCCTCAGCTACTTAGTGAGGCCCTCCGCAACTTCATGAGACCTGGTTTCAAAATAAAGGATAAAAAATAGGGCCGGGGGTGTAGCTCGGAGGTAAAACGCCCCTGGGTTCAATCCCTGGTACCGCAAAAAAAAAAAAAAGTACAATAAAAAAGGAGCTGGGGATGTAGAGCAACCCCAGGTTCAATCCCCAGTACCACAGGAGGAAGAGGAAGAGGAAGAAGCAGCCCAGCATCAAGAGAAGGCCCAAACTCCTTAGCATACAGCCCAAGAGCCTCTGGTCTGGCCCAGCCTCACCTCCTACTGATCCTCACGGCTCAGCTACTCTGAGCAACTCACCATTTCCCAAATATGACTTGGGCTTCTGCTTGACTGTGCGTCACACCTGGGGAGTCCTGCATCCCCTGCCTGAATGTGACCCCCATTGCCCTGAATGCCACCCCATGCTACCAGAGCTCTCCGGCTACCCCGGTCATTCCATCCATTCCGCTGGGCTACACATGGCGGCATATGTGTCTCCTCCCCCACCCGCTGTGACGGACTCAAGGGTAAGGGCTGCAGTCACGTGACCTCCGTACCCAGCCGGGTCTCACAGGTCTCAGAGGGAACCAAGTCTGTAGACATTATGCTGACATCGTCTGACAAGAGCGGCTCCACAAAGAACCTTCTTTTCGGCCACCAACTGTGTCTGGCAGGTCTTGCTCCTTGGGCCTGGACACCGAGGTGGCGGCAGAAAAGGTCAGGACCTCACCGACTTTCGGTCCAAGGTCAGTGAACACAGCGGCCGGGAAGAAGGCCAGGCAAGAGCGCGAGCTGTGTGGGGTAATCTAGTTTAATGAAACTCACTATTTATATATTTACAAAAAGAAAAAGTCCAACAAAAATAGATATTACGGCTTAATAAAAAGTACAACTGAGTGCTGTGGGCAGGAGGTGGGATACCCACCTGGCAGCACACCCACCCCAGCAGGCCCTCTGCAGACCTGGAGAAAGGACTGGAACCCCATCCTCCTCCTCAGGGTCCTTGCCGCTCGATCCTGGCGTTCGACTCTTTGTGTCCTTCTTCCTGGTCCAGAAGGGGTGGGCACGGGGACGGGGCTGGGGCGACAGTGGGGGCAGAGGGAGGGTCAGGGCTGGGTGGAAAGAGAAGAGGTGTCCAGTCCCGAGGAAGGCCGAGGGTGGGTAAATGGGGAGTTAAACAGGAATAGGAAACGGGGAAGAGGGAGCAGAGAGAGGCAGCTTGTTTATCTCTCCCTGCATCTTCCAGACAGTCCCAGACTGAGACAGGCTCAGCGAGGTTCCAGTGACAAGCTAGTGGTTGTTCCCAGTGGGACACATGATGTCGGATGTGCAGTGCAGACGGCAGGGGAGCTGGAGAACTCCTCAGTAAGACACGGCGCCGGGCTCCCGCGGAGAAATGAAGAGGACGTCGGCTTTGGCGTTGATGCAGTAGGTGACGATGAGGGAGAAGAGGAGGGTGCCGAGGCCCACCACCAGGGTGATGAACTGTGGGGGAGAAAGGTGTTCTCAGGCCCAGGGCCGCTTGGGGGAACCGGAGTTAGAAGATGGGACATGGGAATGCTGGTGCAATCCTAGGCGACACCTTCGCCATCTGCAGACATAGCTCTCCCCTTTGCAGACAGGCATCCGTGCTGGCTCCCGTCCTGCATGACTTGGGTTTTAAGCGTCTTGAAGGCAGGCCTGGGGGCTCTGATTCTCAGAGCCTGCATTCCTGACTTACTAACAAGGGGAGCTCAACAAATACACACCTGACTCCTCCCAGCTTGGCCAGATGGAGTAGGGGCCGTGGGAAAACTTCTGGGACTCACGGGCTCTCCAGAATGAACACATACCCAGCTGGGCATGGCGCCACACGCCCATAATCCCAGTGCTCGGGAGGCTGAGACAGGAGGATCACAGGTGCAAGGCCAGTCACAGAATGAACAAAAGGTATCAAACTACCAGCGAGGGAGACCTCTCGAGGGACAGGGATGATTTGCAGGACCTTTTTTTCTGCAAATCTGGGGCAAATGGGAGACGGAAGGAGGCGTGGGACAAGAGACAAGAGGAAGGAGTCAGGTGATCTCTGCCGCCCCTCCTCACCTCGAGCTCTTTGCTGGCGATGAGGAATATCCGGGCACGGATATCTTTCCAGCGGCTCTCGGTCCACGTGGAGTACTCCGTGGAGCTCCACTGACTCAGCTCGAAGGCAGGGGACAAGGCCCTGGCCAGCCGCACCGTGGAGCGCACGCAGCGGGGCAGCCGGTCCGTCTCGTTGGGGTTCAGAGGGCCCTGAACCCATGAGTACTCATACAGCTGCACAGGAAGACGGATCACACACAGGGCTGGGGTGACCTTCGCATCCCCACCTTCTCGGCACCACGCTCGCACCCACCGAGCCAGACCCGTCACTCTTTGGGTGGTCTGCTGTCACCTAGCTACGGCCTCTGCGACACTCAAGGTCACAGGGCTGTGTCTCTCCACCTCTCCATCCCAGACCGGGTGTCCACCTGGGCTTAGGACATCCTGCAGTTTTCCCAAGGGAGAGGCCCGGGCCCTCCGCCACCAGCGGCACTCACATCCTTGTTCTCCTGGGGGACTTTACTGGGATCCTGACACTGCTCTCGGGTCAGGTCTGTCACCTCGCCGGTCAAATTCGCCAAGGCATACTGCACGACATAGGTGGTGTTGGTGGGGCTGGACACGGCGATGTAGTGCTGAAGAGGCCCGTCGCCTGTGCGGGCCGCAGGGAGGGAGGGTGTGGCGGGGAGGAGGCAGAGGCAGGAGGAGCCGGGATTGGCAGGAGCCAGAAAAGGGAAGGTTGCGAGGAAGGGATCCAACCAACATCAGGAGGAAGGAAAGCAAGGGGCAATGAGGAAAGGAGAAAAAAAGAGGGAGGATTAAACCGACATGCTGCCTTCTTCCCTGCACCCTTCCTCAGCGAGGCCCCTCACCGCGGCGCTTACCCAAGTAGGACCTGAGGTCCGGCCTGAGGATGGACTGGAACCACGAGTTGTTGGCTCTGACCAGGAACCCGTACAGCAGGCGGCTGACCTACGGTCGGAACATTGACAAGAGAAAACTCGGGGGCCTGGAGGGAGTCTGGGAGAGGATGAGTGCTGATCTGCATGGGGCGGGAGCGGCCTGGGGCGGGGAGAGGGCTCTGGGGACCTGCCCCCCTCAGTGGCACAAACAGGCACGCTAAACTCCAAAGTTCGGGAGGGCAGACAGTGAACATGAGGACGGGGCAGCCTGCAGTGTAGACACACAGGAGGAGTGGCCATCCGCTCTTACCGTGTGGGGGTCGGCCTCGATTGTGTGGCTGAAGCTGGCTCCTCCTGCAAGCTCGTACAGGGCACGTCCCAGCACGGTGGCCACATGTGCCAGGGTCTGCGGCAGGTGAAGACAGGGGCTGAGGGGCCTGCCTCTCCTACCCTTCCCAGCTGTCTGTGCTCTGTGCCCCACGCTCCTGCCCAGCTCGGGCCAGTGCTACCTGGGCAGTGTCTGTCACAAAGTTCAAGTCCTCTTCGGGGCTCAGTGACTCCGGATAGGTCACGTTGATGTTCTCCGCGGTGTCATAAATGCTCTGGTAATAGCTGCCAGGAAAGCCGGCGTGAGCTTTGGCCATGTTCGGCCAGGGCCCTCCCCCTTTCCTGCTCAAGTGTCCCTATGTAGGGACTTGGTGTCCGGGAGAAGAGGGAGAGAAAATTTGGATCCATTATTTAAGAAGGAGTGGAGACAGGGAGGTGGGATAAGGGCAGGGATGGTTAGTGAAAGAGACTCTCCCAATGGACAAGGTAGAAGAGGGAAATAGGCGGGGCTCTTTAACCATAGGAGACTTTTTTTGAGTGTACTGGGGATTGACCCCTGAGGCATTCTCCCTCTGAGGTACATCCCCAGCCCTTTTTATTTTGAAATAGGGTCTCAACTAAGATGCTGAAGGAGCTGGGCATGGTGGCGCACGCCTGTAATCCCTGTACTCGGGAGGCTGAGACGGGAGGATCTGGGTTCACGGCCAGCCTCAGCTACTTAGTGAGGCCCTCCGCAACTTAGTGAGACCCTGTTTCAAAATAAAGAATAAAAAATAGGGCCAGGGGTGTAACTCGGTGATAGAATGCCCCTGGGTTCAATGCTCAGTTCTGAAAAAAAAAAGGATTAGGTATGTGCAGAGATACATACAAACACACTGGATTGAATCTCCCTGATGGTTCTGGGGGAACTCCAAGGAAACAGTTTTTGGTTTTGTTCTATCTTTGGTGTTGGGGATTGAAACCAGGGGCGCTCAACCACTGAGCCACCACACCCCCTTTTTATTTGTTATTTTGAGACAGGGTCTTGCTAAGTTGCCCAGGCTGGCCTCTAACTTTTGATCCTCCTGTTTCAGTCTCCTCAGTTGCTGGGATTACAGCATGTGCTATTATGCCTGGCATTGGTGGCATAACCCTGTAATTCCAGTACTTGGGAGGCTGAGACAGGAGGGTAATAGGTTCAAGGTCAGTCTCAGCAACTTAGCAAGACCCTCAGAGATATAGTCAGACCCTGTTTCAAAATAAACGATACAAAGGGCTCGGGTGTAGCTCAGAGATAGAATGCTCCTGGGATCGATCCCTGGTACCAAAAAAAAAAAAAAAGAGGGGCTGAGAAAAGAGAGCCCCCCGTCCTTACACCCTGCCCTATGGAGTCAAGCCACCCACATTATCAAGTCCAAAACACATTCAAACGATGAAGCCCCTCACTCCAGTGAGACTATGGAACGACCTGGAGAAGAGAGCCGGCATGACACTAGCATGGCCACACTCCTCAATGAACGAGAAGGGGCCGCTTGGCTGGTTTGGAGAGCCAGACCTTAGGCATCTTTACCAAGACACTCTTTTGGCCCCAGGGAGGCTGGCAAGGTACAACCCAGCCTAGGCGAGAAATTCTGTTACTCTAGGCTGCAAGCTGGGGGCAGCTCGAGGGCGCCCAGAACGAGAGAGGTCACTACCAGCAGCTCACCCATCCCTGGAGCCCCTCAGCACACCGAACCACGTGACACGCCACCTGGCGAGAATGTGCCATGGGCCAAGGAGTGTGAGTACTGGGTGTGGCACCTTGGGCAGGCAGCCCTGATAGGGACCCCATCTGCCCCATGCTCTTGTTTGAAATGATGTCCTCTGCTGGCAGCCCTGGGGGAGCTCAGGCCCCAGGAAATCCCAGGAGAAGCACAGCCCTGACAGAAGGACGGCGCTAGGAAAGGGCTGAGGGCGAGGATGGCTTCCTGGGATGGACAGAGTCACGCGGGGACCAGGTCTGATGTGCACAAGCTGTCAAGCAAAGAATACGAGCTGCCTGGAGGTTCCGGAGGAGGCGGGAGGGAGTGAGGGCGGGAGGATGGCCACCTTCTCCCCAGACTGCAGAACACACTCCCTCCAGAAGAAGAGGGTCTGGGGCCAGGTGACTCTTACCGGTTGTGGAAGAGACCAGCATGGTCGGCCAGAACGACGCCAGAGATGTTCCGAGCTCGAAGAAATCGTTGCAGCGAGGATGGTGGGAGGGGCTGGGACTGGTTGGGTCTCCTGAGGTCGACGGCAGGGATGTCAGCACTGCTCCGCTCCAGCGTGGCCAGGAGATCCTCTACCTGCGGGGAGGTGGATGGGCCCAGGGGGTGCACGCAGAAGCAGGAGGCCTCGCTCAGGCCCCAAGGGCCCCACGCTTCAGGTCCCCAGCTCAGGAAGCACCTTGCCCTCCTGGACCCATACTCCTCAAACTTTTGAAACCTCTCAATTTCCTGTAGTTCCCACCATTCTTTTTACAGTGAAGAAATCGGGGCATGAAGAAGAGATGTGCACGTTTTCTTGTCTCCAGGCAAACCCCACTGCCCTCAGGACTCTGCCTTCCACCCGGTGAGGGTGGCAGTGTTTGTCGTGCGGAATTGGAAGGGGCAGATGATAATAAAAAGCCCGTATGTTGAATGCCAAATAGGTAGGCAATTCTCCACGTGCTGCGGGAGTCCAGAGGAGGGAGGACAGGGCTGGCGCGGCAGGGAGGGGGTCGCACGGAGAGAAAGAGGCCTAAGGCTGGACCTGGCAGGGAGGGGTCCTGAACAAACAGGCAGGAAAGTGTGTGGGAGGCCACCTGTGTGGGAGCCTGGCGCAGGCAGGACCTGCGCAGGGTTGAGACAGCTGGATCCAAGCCACAGCAGGACAGAAAAGGGCTGGCCACTCACCTACGTGGGCAGCGGTCATCTGCCAGGCACCGAGTGATCAGAGAACTACCCGTTCCAGGAACCACTGGGCTCGGGCTTCTCCCCAGCAAGCACTGAAGGCTGTGGTGCCCATCCCTTAGCCAACACCCACCCTCATCCTGTCCCCCACCCTGCGTCACAGGCCCTAGGGGTTGGTGGGGGGGACGGGGCAGAGGTCAGGGTATGGGGTGGGTAATCCCAGGGGCTGGGTTACCTGGTTCCGCACAGACTCGTTTCTCTGAGACATGGGATCAGTGTGCATCCACAGCTCTGGGGAAGTTCTTAAAGCCACCTGGGGAGGAGGGAGAAGCAGTGTTTACAGTCAGTCTCTGGTTCTGCCCCACGCCTAGGGGACAGGAGTCCAGAGAAGGAAGAGGAGGGTGGTGCCTGCAGCGAGGACCCCAGAACCACAGAGGGGAGGCTCTGGGTAGCGACCAAGTGGGCAGAAGACGGGTGTCACACACCTGTCCCAGCTCCAGGAACGAGTCAATGTTCTCCAACCGCACGGGAAACTTGCCCCTCTCCATGTCATAGACCATTCTGGAGCTGCCAATGTAGTCGAAGGTTTCCTGAGGGTGAGATGGGCAGGGAAGGGAAGCAAGATTCCAAAGGGTTCAGGCAGCCTCGAGGAAGCTCAGCCCACCAAAGCCAGAGGCAAGAAGGCTGCTGTGTGGGGGAGTGTCAGCCACTAGGCAGCGCCACAGTCTCGTGACCCCACTTCCAGCTGTGACGATCCCTCAGGTGTCCATCACAGGACTTCTCGAGGCAGACTTCTCGGGGAAGCAGCCTACGCACAGGCCCCAGGGGACATCGCTGACTCTTCCCAACCCCCACGGGCTCAGCTCTGGCTACTCCCTTCTGGGAGGGCGGGCTTTGGCGCCAGCAGGGACGGGCAGGGAGGCCCAGGCGGCAGCAGAGGGATCCAGACAGCAAAGCAAAAGGAGGCTCTGGATAGTTCGCATCAGTGGGGGTGCAGGGCGCGGAAGCTTCCTCAACTAGAAGACTCCAAAGGGGAGACACACCCAAAAGCCCCGTGCTGATCAGCAGGACGGTCACGTGCCCGGGCTTCCAGGACCGGCAGCCGCTCCCGCCGCCATCCCCCCCCCCCCCCCGGCTAAAAGCCCTCACCCCTTGGAAGAAGACGAACATGACGTTTCGGGGCAGGGTGGCCACATCAGGTGCCTTCTGCAAAGCTTCAGCTGCAGCCAGCTGAGTGACGAAGGAGGCCACGGCACTCTCAGCGCCCGGGGCCACGTTCCAGAAAAAGGAACGGCTGTCCAGCTGGGCACGGCAGAGGAGAAGGCAAAGGAGGCACGCTTTAAACAGGAAATTAGGACCGGGATCCCAGCCCCCTCTCCCATCCAATCCAGAGAATATGCACATGTTGAGGCGATGGATAGAACCTACATCCCTCTCCATTCCAGCCTCCCCAATGTGGCAACTCTGAAATCAGGTAATGCCAAGAAGGGCCTGCTGGCTCTTTCTGTACCACCCACCCTGCCCATACCGGTTGGGGTCAACGCTCACCCGGGTAGCAGCAACCACAACCCTGTCTTCAGGCTCCAAAGCCCCAGATGTATTTATAGGCTTAAGCATGCTCCATACGTTGTAGTCCGACAGGGGGTCACAGACGATTTCTGAGCAGGACACAATAAGAGGTCAACAGGCCTGGGGTGGGGCAGCTTTAAAGAAGGCCTGAGACCTCTCTGACCAGGGCCCCGTGGACGCTGGGGTCACCTCTACCTCTGACTGTTCCAGGATGGCTTCTCTGCTGCATCTATTTCAGCACCAGCTGCTCACACTGCTCACAATCATTGCCACCTGGCTGACCGGGAGCCTTCCACCTCGCCCGCTCCCTCCCCGCCAAGGTCTGGCCCGGGCCCCTCCCGTCCGCACGCAGTGCCAGGCAGCCATGGGTCGGCTCTACCTGGGTTGATGCTGAAGGTGCTCTGGATGAAGTTGCGCCGCATGCAGGTGGCGGTGCTGACGACGGCATGCATGTGCGAGAAGAGCTGCATGGCGCACAGCGGGAAGGTGGGCGCCGAGCCGTTCTGCCCCAGGTTGTGATCTTGATAGCACTGGAGGGGAGGTGGACCCCACTCAGACAGCCGGCTGCGGGGTCCCCCCTCGCCTCCATCGTTAAGCCACTCCCTTTTGGGAGACATCTGTCCCTGAGCTACGGGTGTCCTGGTATAATCGCAAGATCTATAAGGTCTAAGAGAAAAGTTCCTTAACAGGTGCAAGGGGGCACAGACTCAGTGACTCAGCGAGGCTGGACGGGCTCCCCGCTCCATTGGGCCTGGTCCCACCTGGAGCTTAGTGTGACTTGATACAAGGGGCCATCGACCTAGAGGTCAAAAAGATTCCAGGCAGCTTGAACGTCAACTTACCTCGCAGCTGTGGACACACCTTTTAACTGTTCTTTGTGTCAAAATGGAGAAGCTAAACTAGAATTAGAGCCTATCAGAACTAAAAAGAACCCAGAAATTACTGAACTGAATCCCTCGACTCTTAGACCAATGCTCTTTTTATTTGGTACTTTGGGGGGGGGCGCTAGGGATTGGACCCAAAGGCTTTCTACCTCTGAGCTACACCCCCAGCCCTATTTTGAAACTGGGTCTCACTAAATTGCTGAGGCTGACCTCAAGCCTGCAATCCTTTCTCAGCCTCCCAAGTACTAGGATTACAGATGTTTGCCACCACGCCCGGCTTTGATCTGATTCCTTTTTTTTTTTTTTTTGCGGTACCGGGGATTGAACCCAGGGGCGTTCTACCTCCGCGCTACACCCCTGGCCCTATTTTTTATACTTTATTTTGAAGTCGGGTCTCACGAAGTTGCGGAGAGCCTCACTAAGTAGAGAGAGAGAGAAAGAGAGAAAGAGACAGGGAGCAAGACAGAGAGAGAAAGAGAGAGAGAGAGAGAGCGCGAGCACGAGCGCTGAGGCTGGCCGTGAACCCGGATCCTCTGGTCTCCGCCTCCCAAAGTACTGGGATTATAAGAGTGCACCACCATGCCCAGCCTGATCTGATTCTTTTTTTTTTTTGGGGGGGGATACCGGGGATTGAACCCAGGGGTGTTCTACCTCCGCGCTACACCCTCGGCCCTATTTTTTTATACTTTATTTTGAAACCGGGTCTCACAAAGTTGCAGAGGGCCTCACTAGGTAGAGAGAGAGAGAGAGCACGCGAGCTGAGGCTGGCCGCGACCCCGGATCCTCCGGTCTCCGCCTCCCAAAGTACTGGGATTACAAGCGTGCACCACCACGCCTGGCCTGATCTGATTCTTAACCACCCGGCTTTTACCTGGTTCTTAACCAGGGCTGAACGACTTGTTTCATATGATCCTTTCAAATGATCTTTATATTTCCTTCCAGTCTAAAAGCCTTTAATGCTGTGAGATCAGGCAGGAAAGAAATGGGAGTGGAGAATGTGAGGGAAAGAAACCCCTTGGTTCTTTTTTTGCAGCAATTGGTTTTCCGGGTGTGCACCAGTAGGAGGAGCCCCTCCAAACAGCAGACGGGCATGAAAACAAGTCCCTCCTCGTCAGAACCCTGAGCTGGCAGAGCCATTACCTGCTTGATCACCTTGGTTTCGTTTTCGTCCTCAAGAAGAAAGATGGGGAAACTAAAGTCTTCATAAGCCAAGCCATTGCCCAGAGAGTTCCACAGCACTTCTCTGCAGTGCGCAAACTCTGGCCCATACGAGCTGGAGTAAACACCTGGAGGGAGAAAGAGGAGTGGCGGGGGAGACAGGGACTTAGGGACCAGGTGAGGGAGGAAGGTGAGGATATCAGAGTTGAGATTAAGAGTTCAAAACCAGGCCAGGCGTGGTGGTGCACGCTTGTAATCCCAGTACTTGGGAGGCTGAGACAGGAGAATCACAGGTTTGAAGACAGTCTCAGCAAGTATGAGACTCTAATCAACCTAGCGAGACCCTGCTTCAAGATAAAAATAAAATAGGGCTGGGGGTATAGCTTGGAGGTAGAATGCTCCTAGGCTCAATTCCCCATATCAAAAAAAAAATTTTTAAAACAGATAGTGACTCAAAGAGGCAGGCATGAATCCATCCCCACCTTCACTACAATAGAGACACTGGCATCAGGAACCCTAGGCTGACAGATTAGGAATCTGAGCATGTGACAAGAAAGGATGATGGGAGGTATGAGGGAGAAGGCGAAGGAGGACGGGAGGGATGAGCGGCAAAGACAGACTCACTGTCCTCTGTCTGGGAGTCAGGTGCTCACAACAGAGACGGATGTGCACACCCCCTACAAAGACTCGAGCTTGCAGCAACAATGAGCCCTGGGCGGCAGCAGGCCCTCCCGATCCTCTGGGGCTCTTACCAAAACCATCGTTTGGGCACTGCACACTAGGAGAGAAGCCCGAGGGGGGGCTGGGCTTGGCCATGGTCACTGCAAGTCCAGCGATTCGGCTGGTTTTCCCCTTCAGCTTCTCCATCACACCCCTGAAACAGAGAGGGGTGCCACGAATGAAGACAGTCCCATACCCGGCTCCCTGGGATAGAGACGAATGCAGAACTAAGGGAATCAAAACCGTCAGGTCACTTCTCAGTCTCCGAGTTCTCAGTCTGGTCTATGGCCCAGTCTGACTTCAGGGACCCATCTCGTCGACCTTGTCCCAGAGTCATCTGGCCGCCCTTCCTCCCTGAGACCCTCACTTGCTGGAGTTCTGCTCTTACGGTCACCAAGGTGATTCCCTGTGATGGTACCTCTTCCCTTCCGAAGACCAACCCTGCCCCCGGGCCCTGGCAGCCTCACAAGTACGAGGACTGTTTACAGAAGCTTTCTTTTCTGGATACCTCTTCCCAGCAGGCACATCCAGTTCTTACCTGGTGAAGAGCTTGCCCTCCAGCAGAACCATGTAAGGGGGGTTAGGGCCATCTGCCAACACCCACTGCAGGTCCTCTTCTTTCTCTACGACGTGGATAACCCCCGTGTCTCCACTAATTGAAGCTGCCAGAACAGAACAGGGCCAAGTGAACGCTCCCACAGTTGACAATTCTGACTTTGCCCATTGATTCTACAGCCCTTTATCCCTAAAGATGCTACCACAGATTTGGATGGATACAGCCACCTCTGTACTTCAACTGAAGAGCTGAACCCAGCTCCATTCTCTGAAGGACGGAGTGAGGACAGACGAGCTCAAGAGGACTCGTTAGAAGTCTTGCTCGTTAAATGCCAGAAAGGATCTGTGATTTTTTTTTTTATATCAGGAATTGAACCCAGGGGCATTCTACCTCTGAGCTATACCCCCAGCCCTTTTTATTTTGAAGCAGGGTCTCACTGTTACCATGGGCTGGCCTTGAACCTGTGATCTTCCTGTCTCAGCCTGCCAAGTACTGGGATTAGAGTCATGTGCCACTGCGCCTGGCTTGCAGATGTGTGTGTGTGTGTGTGTGTGTGTGTGTGTGTGGTACTGGGGATTGAACCCAGGAACATTCTACCTCTGAGCCACACCCCCCCCAGGCCTACTTTACTTTTTATTTTGAAACAGGGTCTCACGAGGCTGTCCTCGAACCTGCAATCCTCCTGTCTCAGCCTCCCAAGTACTAGGATTACAATGGCTTACAGTTCTTTACCATACACAACCAGACATGAGAACTATGTCTCTAGTCCAAAGCACCAAAATACTTATAACTGGCAGAAGACAGAAATCATAAGCACCTCCTACTTGCTAGCCAAGCAGAATGTTTCTCCCATGGGACCTCATAAAATCCCGGCATGCAGGCAGGGTCCCCAACATTCAACTACGGCTTACACGTAGTTTACACTTAATAAGTTCATACCAACAGTGATAAGAAAATATGGAGGAACATTAGAGTCTGGAAAAACTTTACTCAAGACCCAGATACCAATGGACCTTCTTTTTTTTTTTTGGTGGTACTGGGGATTGAACCCAGGGGCATTCTACCTCCGAGCTAAACCCCCAGCCCTAATTTTTTATTCTTTATTTTGAAACAGGGTCTCACTAAGTTGCGGAGGGCCTCACTAAGTAGCTGAGGCTGGCCACGAACGTGGATCGTCCTGTCTCAGCCTCCCAAGTACTGGGATTATAAGCGTGTGCCACCACGCCTGGCTCCAATGGACATTCTAAGTAAGACAAGAAACAACAGTTCTTGCCATGGTGCGTAAAGCAGGGGAAAGGAAAAGCTGGCGTAGTAAAGATCAGCACAACTTCAGCCCCAGGGAGGACAGGGAGAAGACAACTGGACTGAAGAAACCAGATTCCAATCTGGGTTCCAGCTGGTGACTGTGTAATCTTAAGTGACTTGCTTACTTTTCTGGACCACCCCGACTGTTCTGGTGCAGTGGGGCTGGAGGAAGGGGGGAGGAAGGGAAGAAGAAACTTACACCGAGCTTCTTTTGAGCACTTTTCTAGTCCAATAGCAGCAGGTCATTGTAATTAGAAAATCAAATCTGGAGTTTGTTCTCTTTAGTTCTAGTACACTAGCAACCCTAATTAAAAAGGGTGTAGCCTGCTAGGACTCGACAGATATGATGAAGTAAGACTTAGAAATAAGTAGGTTGAAGCTGGGTGTGGCGCACGCCTGCAATCCCAGTACTTGGGAGGCTGAGACAGGAGGATAGCAGGTTCGTGGTCAGCCTCAGCAACTTAGTGAGGCCCTCTGCAACTTCAGAAAACCCTGTTTCAAAATAAAAAATAAAAAATAGGGCTGGAGGTGTAGCTTGGAGGTAGAATGTCCCTGGATTCAACCCATAGCACCACAAAAAAAAAAAAAAGAAAGAAAGAATAAGGAGGTTGAAAAGGAAACAGGATCTCAATGAGGAAGTGGGGCAGAGCCCCACCCTCCCCTCCTGCTTCTCTGTATTGGCCTTGGCTTTATCTCTAGAGACTACTGCTTTGCTTCCCACGGGGAGCACAGTGACTCATTTGCAGGGAGGATTTCTTAGAGTCCAGCCCCAGGAGGCACAGGTCCTGGCCTTCTGCCCTTACAGTGAGGTTCCAGCGAGCCCAGCAGTCTGATCTCAGCCCACTCTGGACCTGGCTCTCATTCATCCACAAACCAGTTTAGAAACATTTATGAATCCAACAAAAACTTTATTTGGGACTACCTGGAACCAATCTACCTATTCCCAGAGCTTCCTGGAGCAGGGACCTGGGGGCAACTAACACACAGTTTAGCTCAGGGATGGATAGGTAGAAAAGGACTAACCACCTCCCTGGGCAAGTCCCTTACTTCTCAATAACTCAGTTTTCTTTTGCCAGGTTTCAGGAAATCACACAGTACTGCTGAGACCATACTATTTATTTAGCATCATCAATAAACATCAATTAAGACACTTGGACTTTCGGCTTTTGTGCAAGACTATGCCAACCCTAGGGGGAAACTGAAATTCAGAGGTGATCAACTGGATGATGAAAAAGCCGAGACCAGACCCTAAGTTTCCTGCTTACCTGCAAAACTATATTCTTTTTTTTTTTTTTTTTTTTTT
>PVJS01012362.1:8646-44120 GCA_004027185.1 Glis glis | reverse complement strand
CTGAATTAGTGGTTGCTCCAATCCTAAGACTCCAGCTCTTAGACCGTTCGACCAGCTACTGGTTCCTCTGACCCTCCACGTGCAGTCAGAACCTGGGACTACATTGCTGCAAACTGTAAGCCATCTGATAAATCCCTTTTTTAAAAATATACTCATTCTGTGTATTCTGTTAATCTAGAGAACCCTGTCTAATACACATCTGTAATCCCAATACTTGGAAGGCTGAGGCAGGAGGATCGCAGGTTCGAGGCCAGCCTCTGCAATTTAGTGAGACCCTGTTCCAAAATAAAAAATAATTTAAAAAAATACCATCAAGCTGGGCGTGGTGGCATACACTTGTAATCCCAGTACTTGGGAGGCTGAGACAGGAGGATCCGGGTTCACGGTCAGCCTCAGATACTTAGTGAGGCCCTCCGCAACTTAGTGAGACCCTGTTTCAAAATAAAGAATAAAAAATAGGGCTGGGGGGTGTAGCTCAGGGGTAGAATGTCCCTGGGTTCCATGCCCCATACCGCAAAAACAAACAAACAAAAAATACCATCAATGTAGTGGGTTAAAACAACACAGACTCATTATGGTATAGCTCTGGAGGTCAGAAGTATAAAAATGGGTCTTACTGGGATAAAATAAAAGTAGTGGCAGAACTGCATTCCTTCCCGAGGCTCCAGAGGAGACTCCACACCTTGCCTTTTCCATCTTCTACAGACATGCACTTTCCTTGTCTCCTGGCTGCACAACTCCAACCTCTGCTCTGTCTCCCCAGCCCATTCTATTACTCTCCTGCCTCCCTCTTATAAAGACACTGGTAATTACATTTAGCTCACCCAGATGATCTGGGATAATCTATTTCAGGATCCTTAATTTAACCACATCTGTGAAATCCCTTCCACATATTCACAGATTAGGAGATTAGAATGCTGACCTCTTTAGGGAGGCCATTATTCTTCTATAATCCTCATTCCATCTTCTTCCTAGATATGAATCTAGGTCTCATAGATTCTCATCATGCAACAGTGATTATAGCCAAACTTCTTCAGCCCTTTGATAGGTCTCCTGTAGGTCCTCTGTGGACCACAGCTACCCTCTGAAGGGTGATACCCTGTGTATCTTTGGAGGATGTACAAAGAGAATTCGTCCAATACTGCCATCATCCTTGGAGTGGCATTGCATCAGTTAGGAATGCTTTGGGCTGCAAGCCACTAACATCTGACTTAAATAAGGTTTGTTCATTATTGTTGTTTTGGTTTTCTAAGTCACAAAAGTCTATAGGTGGCTGCTGGCCTTGGTTCAGTGGGTCAATGATGTCTTCTTTGTGAGCCTTGACAGTTCCCTAATTATTTGTCCCTAATGCTTTTCTCTAATGCAGACACTGCTAGATATCTGCACCAGGTTCGGGCATGATATCCAAAGTCAAGGCAAGGAAGAATGAAGAGATGGCATCAATAACTCTGTCCCTGTTATCAGGAAAGTAGGTTTTTCCAGGCCCCCCAGCAGGATTTTATTAATATTTCATTGGCCCAACAGTCATGTCACCATCCCTAAAAGCAAGGGATACTAGAAAAAGCAAGTATTTGACATTTCTAGCCTCTATAATGAAGATGGGTGAGGAAGAAGGAGGTCAGGTATTGAATTCATCAAACAAAACTATCTGTCACAATTCTCTTTCTTGGATTCACTTGGCTCCTCCCAGTGAATGTGCAGATAAAATATAGTTGTTCAGGGCTGATTGTGCTTAGCAGCAACTAATCTCTCAGCTTTCCTCTTCTAGCTCCCATGGCAACATCAGCTCTCTGGAAAAGTCTAAGGCCGGTCTGCACATCCTTGGTGAAATCAGAGCCCATAGACTAGTGGCGGGACTTGGGGAGCTCACTAGAGCCCCATAGCCTGAATGATAATGAGCTATGGTGGTAGTGGTGGTGATAAAAACAAGCAAATGAGGTAAATTCTGTTATTATTCTCAGTTCATGGAGGAGGAGACAGGCGTGGAAGACTTGACCTATCTCAAAGTAACACCACTACTAAGAGCCTATGTTTTTGGTCACAATGCTAAACCACCTCCTGGAATTCACATTCCAAAAAGAGAAGACTAAAAGGCAGAAAATCTTCCAGGACCACATAGGCCAGAGGAGGAATGTTTTAGGATTAATAATCCAAGTGATGCCACCAATGTCCAGAATTTGTTGCATGTCCAACCTCAGTGGAGTTGGAATGCGATCTGGAGAGGCAACCACACACTTAGCCTTGTCCCACAATTCATTAGTCACCCTTAGTTCAAAAGCACTTATCCTACTCAGATCCATCCCAGTCCCCATGGTAAGGGATTTAAAAAAAATAATGCAAAGAGAAAATCACATCTTCCCTGTGGCTTCTTTGGGTCAAGGTTTAGAGGGGGGGCCCATTCATTCATTTAACAAATCTTTGTTTGTCCCTACTGTGTGCTAGGGACTGATGTAGATGTTGGAAATCCAGCAGTTATCAAAATAAATAAAAATTCCTGCCCTCGTGGAGTATATATCTCTTTCCTCTTCAGTGGAGAGACAGGTAATAAACAAAATAAATAGGTAAAATATCAACAAATCTCTCATTTGTTAATAAAGGTAAAAATATTAAAAAATATTTTATTAGCAAATGAAAGATTGTTATATGGTGTTCCCATACTCCTAGGAAAGTTGATTGTTCTATAGCCATGGTGACAAGTTTCCACCAGAACTGGTTTTAAACCTGTCTAATCCATCAATGACAGTTCTATAATCTTGGTATCAAATAAACCAAGAGCTAGTTTCAGACTTGATGAATTGATGGATGACAGCTTGCTTCAATGAACACAACTCTGAAAGCCAGCCAATCAGCGACAGGCTCAGCTGTGGGAGTCAACCAATCCCTGGTGGACTTGCTTCTGTGAAGATACTTCCAAGGCTGACATCAACCCACTCCTGCCTCTAACACCAGCATCATCCAAAACACTTTTCCCAGCAATTCTATAAATTATATGCAATTTGCTTTGCTCAGAGGAATTTGCCTGACCAGCATGGTTCTTCTTAAGCAAACTTCAGAAAGTTACTCAGATTTTGAGCGTTGGTCTCCTCCATTGATAAATCCAGAAGTCTTACTGATGACTGTTTTTGTTTCTTTTTATGTATTTATTTATGTATTAATGTATTTATTTATTTATTTATTGCAGTACTAGGGATGGAACCCAGGGGCATTCTACCTCCAAGCTACACCCCCAGCCCTATTTTTTATACTTTAGTTTGAAACAGAGTCTTACTAAGTTGCAGAGGGCCTCAATAAGTAACTGAGGCTGGCCACAAACCTGCCATCCTCCTGTCTCAGCCTCCCAAGTACTGGGATTACAAGTGTGAGCCACCAAGCCCGGCTTCTGATGACTGTTTTG
The DNA here is from genome assembly GCA_004027185.1 of Glis glis. Taxonomy (NCBI): domain Eukaryota; kingdom Metazoa; phylum Chordata; class Mammalia; order Rodentia; family Gliridae; genus Glis; species Glis glis. The sequence goes on along the minus strand of PVJS01012362.1, from coordinate 40,726 downwards.
AAGAACCTCAGGTGACAGCATTCCATAGGACTCCTGACCAGCAGATACTCTCACTAGGTCCTTTGTGCCCAAATTCCACTTACTCTATTGATCTCCCTGGAATATTTCATTAAAATGCCTTTGCTGGATTAATTGTATTATCCTAGGATTTATAAGCAAATTTTTCTTTCTTTGTGGAAATTAGACTTTAGTCTTTGAATAACCAGAACTTTTTTTGGAGGTGTATCATTCGGTGATTATTTTTGCCATTAATCTGCTTATTCTTTTCCCGCTTGCTTTGCTTCTGTTTGTACAAAGTCTCATCCTGTGCATTTGTTTTGATCTGGGATTGTCTTGTATCTGTTGAATGCACAGAGAATACTCCACAGGGAGAATTGAAGCCATACACTCCAATTTAATCCAAGCCAGCCCCAAGGACTACAAGTTGGTGGTCCTGAACCAGCCACCAATTCATACAAATAGGACGGATCAAATTTTGCTCTTAGCTGGGCACTGTGGCATGCCCCTGTAATTCCAGAACTTGGGAGGCTGAGACAGGAGGATTGCAGGTTGGAGGCCAGCCTCAGCAATTTAGCAAGACCCTCAGCAACTTGGCAAGATCCTGTTTCAAAAGGAAAAGTAAAAAGGACTGGGGGTGTAGCAGACATTGATCAAATGGTCCCTTCCCTGGCCTCTTCTTGGCTGCAGAATCTGAAACAACCTATAAGAGCACTTGCATTTTGACCAACCATGGTGGTCTTTGTCATGGGTACGGTTATGTCAAAGTCTCAATCTCTTTTGGACAGAATTCCTGCTTCTTATATGGGTTTACATTTAATTTGGTAAGGACAAAACAAAATTGTTTTACTTGGTATATTCGTTTGCTTAGGCTGCCATGCCAAAGTACCACAGAATGGGTGCTTGAAACAAGAGAAATTTATTCTCTCACAGTTCTGGAGGTTGGAAGTCCAAGATCAAGGTGTGGGCAGTGTTGGATTCTCTGAGGCCTCCCATCTTGGCTTGTAGAGAAACATTCTCCCCTGTGGCTCCACGTTTTCTTCCTTTGTGTCTGTGTGTGTCCTAATCTCTTCTCAGAAGGCCATAAGTTACATTGAATTAGGGCCCAACTCAATGACCCCATTTTAACTTCATTTCCTCTTTAAAGGCCCTGTCTCCAAATGCAGTCACATTCTGAGGTTCTGAGGGTTTAGGACTTCAACATCTGAATGGAGGGTGGGGGTGGGCACAATTCAGCCCATAACGCTTGGAATACCCAACCATTTGGAGGAAATTTTGACATGTCAATGGCAAGAAATTAATACATTTAACAATAGTTCTAAAAAATTATAAGAAATAACATACACAGATCATTAGGTAAGCTAAGGATTTTTATTCTTTGATTGATGTGCTGGGGACTCATCATAAAACACTGACTCCAAGAGACTGTTTCAAAGACTCACTGTCCGCCCTGCTCATACTTTTGGGGCTCTGTCCCCAGTGTACCGCTCTCCTGCTTTATTGTCACCAGCACTTACGTCCCCCTGTTCCTTCTGCTCTTTCTCTTGACTTTCTCACTGAATTTGTCTCAGGAAAAGAACAGTCGCATGGCAAAATAGCCCCAGCAAACTCCCAGTCCAGAAAGCATATCTATAAAAGTTGACTTTTCACCACGGTCTAGAGCTGAATTGAGGGCTATAATTAAAGTATTTTTGTAAATTTCAGGAAGGAAGACTGAAATTTGCTGTAGAGTTCAGGAGTTGATTGTCCTGTGCCGTTAGATATATACCAGCCAGTTCTCTGAATTGTTAGTCTCTCTGGTGAGGGATAATGTTCAAACTAGCAGTGTAGGAGCGATAAGGAGAAAAACTAAATAACCCAGGGATGCTACAATTTTTTAAATGGCCCTGAAAGGACAAGAAAAATAGGAAAATTACTAAAATAAGGCCCTTACTGGAGGCGTCTCCTTAAAAGGCAGCAATGTGCTGGTAAATGTTTAACCACCAGCTCTCTCAGGGTTAGGAGTGTACAAAAGCAGTGAATCGTACTGTTTGCTGATTTCCATGGTGTAAATGCTCCCACCATGGCCAATTTCAAGGTAACAACATTATATTGTTGAATGCAGTCTGGTGGAAAGACTCTTAAACTCCAATGCAAGCCAGTTCCTCTACACCACTGCTTCAGGGCAGCATGGAGTGAGATTCAAATCTGCAAACAAAATAAGAATGAACCCCCAGGGACCCCAGAAACCTTTCAAACAGTATTCCGGCATGAATGCTCAACCAAACATCCTCTCTCTTTTCATTTATTTATTTATTTATTTATTTTATTTATTTATTTATTTTTTTTTTGCGGTACTGGGGACTGAATGCAGGGGCGTTCTACCACCGCGCTACGCCCCCGGCCCTATTTTTATACTTTATTTTGAGACCGGGTCTCACGAAGTTGCGGAGGGTCTCACTAAGTAGAGAGAGAGAGAGAGAGAGAGAGAGAGAGAGAGAGAGCCAGCGTGAGCGCGAGCATGCACGAGCTGAGGCTGGCTGCGAACCCAGATCCTCCGGTCTCCACCTCCCAAAGTACTGGGATTACAAGCGTGCGCCACCATGCCCGGCTATCCTCTCTCTTTTTAATGTTCTCTGACCTGAACCAGAGGGAGAGAGAAAAATAAGTTGAAATGAGAAGCTGCCAATTTTGAAAATTTCCAACATGTAGTCCTATATAGAATTAAATAAGCTAGAAATAATATCCTGGGTTAAACAACTGGCCCAGGCACCAAAAGGTGCTCTGTTTGCGCAGAATCCGGGGCTCATGGAGAGAACCTTCTGCAGATTTTGCAAGGAGATGGACCCTTGGAACAACTCATGTCCCATAGTTGGGTAGAAACTGAAGAACGACTATCCAAAATCTGTCCAGTGATGCCTCTCAGAGAGACATTAGCACCCAGAAATACCTACTTTTCCTTCCCCTGGACTCCATGAATAGTAGACGTTAGTTATTTTACCTACTCAGGTGCCACCACTTCTGTAGCCAGAACTCACTTTTCTCTTGTTCTAAGTGAGGCTGACCCTAGCTCCCCCACCCTCCTCCGCTAGCCTAGCAGGTGACTCAGAGATGTCTGGTCAGCTACTCTAGCCCCTAGGTTCAATGATGGCCAAGTGTCCCAACCTGGGCCAGAGTCCTCCTCCATCTCTAGGAAGGCATCTTTTTTTTTGTGTGTGTGGTACAGGGATTGAACCCAGGGGCATTCTACCTCCGTGCTAAACCCCCAGCTCTATTTTTTATACTTTATTTTGAAACCGGGTCTCACGAAGTTGCGGAGGGCCTCACTAAGTAGAGAGAGAGAGAGACAGGGAGAGAGAGAGAGAGAGAGAGAGCTGAGGCTGGCTGCGAACCCGGATCCTCCGGTCTCCGCCTCCCAAAGTACTGGGATTACACGCGTGCGCCACCACGCCCGGCCCACATCTTTTCAATGGAATTGTTAAGCTGGTTGCTAAGCCAGTGAGCAGGTATCCACATCTCCTTATACCTGGGCTTACCTATGCTATGTTAGTGCCTCTGCTTCTGTTTCCCCTACATAACCAGCCACCCGTCTTCCTCTCCACACTATATATAGCTACTGTTCTTGTGTCTGCCAGCCTTCCTGGTTCATGGTCTTCCTAGTTCTTGTCTATGACCTTTGCCCTTTGTGGTTTTTCACTTCTACCCCATTAAGACAGGGACCATGCCTGTCTTAGGCACTGCTGTATATTCAGTGCTTGGAACACTTTGGAATAAATAAGTGATCTTTGTCTTTCTCTAAGTTTTCCATGAAAACATCCCAAGAAATGGGATCTGATGGGGCTGAGCCACCACCAGCTCTGTGTTTGGTCAGGCATCCTATCCTGGTCCAGTCCATTATGGCTGGTGTCATGAACTATCTAGCAGGGCTAGCTCTGTATAAGGAATTCCCTGCATGTAATTGAAAACCTCTAGAAAGATGGAAGTCTAACTCATAGGCACAGCCTTTCAGCCCAAACAAGCTATGGGAGGCAGATTCTACCAAGGCCCCCATGATCCCTGTCTTGTGGTATTCATGACCCTGTGTATTCCCTTCCCTTTGAACGTGGGCTGGACCGAGTGATTTCCTTTTAACTGACAGAGTCTGGCAAACGCAATGGGATGTCACTTCTGTGATTAGGTCAGACACCACGGTATCTTCTGTCTGGCTGGTATTCTCTCACTGGTCCTTCTTATATGTTTGCCTGATGGAGCGGGCTGTCTGGCAAGGAACTGCGGGTCACCTCCAGCCAGCAGCTGGAAACTGAATCCTATGGCTTGGAAGTACGCCTTTCCCAGCAAAGCCTCCGGATGAGACCTCATCCTCAGCAGACACCTTGATTTCAGCCTGTGATGGACCCTGATGCAGAGGAACTCCCCACGCTGTCCTTAGATTCCCGATCTATACTGACTATGAGATAATAAATGTCCTCATTTTAAGCCTCTGAATATTTAGATATTGTTATGCAGCAATAGATAACTACACACAAGCCAAATGATATCTCTGCTTGATTTCACTTCCACCATTCTTTTCTAAACTGCTGCTCCTTTAAATATTCAGGTCAGTCCTCCTGGGTTGGGCATTTGGGGTGACAGCCAGCTCTCCCTTAGAACTTCTGTTTCAAGTGGTAGGGCGATGGGAAAGCTGACCAGGTATCCGCAGAAGACCTCTCAACATGAGCCTATATGTAAGGAGCAGAGAGAGCCACTCGCCAAATCCCTGGCCTCCGGTGCCTCGTGGCACCAGTGCTGGGAGCCGAGGCTTTGTTGCCCTGGGGAGTGGATGACCAGCCTTCTGAAAAGTGGCCTGGGGCCAGCAGACACCGCTGACAGTGAAAAGATGACTTGCGTTGAGGCTGAATCCTCCTCTGTGACTCTTGGAGAAAGGTTTATATCTTGGCTTAAGACGGCCCCAGGGACCCCACCTTCTGCTCTGGGCCTTTGAAGCAAATCTGAGCTGCCAGTGGATTAGAAGCCACTGACTGGCTGCTCTATCTGATATTTTCCTGTGGCATCCCCAGGCTCCTAACCTCACTAGAGTGGCCCCTGTCCAGAGAGCTCAGGCATCATGACCCCAGGGTCCCTGTGACCCTCAGCCAGAGCCAGGACATGGAATGCCCAGCAAGGGAGAGGGCAGAGGAAGCTGCTTCACTTTCTTCCCAGACCAGCTGTCTCCTTGGGAACATTAAACACCCAGCTGAGGCCCACAGCAGAAGAAAAACAAATCATTCCTATTGAAAGAGTTCCATCCGACAGATTATGTGGCTCCTCAGAGGGTAGCCGGGAAACCCAAGACAAAGGAGACAAAGGCCTGATGTGTTCATCCTTGCGGCTGCTGATGTGTGTGTGTGTGCGTGTGTGTGTGTGTGTGTGTGCGTGCGTGCGTGTGTGTGTGTGTGTGTGTGTGTTGGGAGCTGTCTCGGCACTTTAAATGCAGCCTCCAGCCCTGGGGAGGGCAGAGCAGCCCCCTCCCGTGGGGCCTTTCTGTGCTGAGGCCTCTGCCTTCCCTCCACCTCCATTCCACAGGCCAGAGCACAGCCCACGTACCCTGGTGCATCTGTGGATTCTGTCACTGTGACCTTGGTTTGGAAGGGGAGGGTCCCAGGGTGATCTCTGGCTATCTCTGGGGCAGCTCCTAGAGCAAAGCAGTCCGGTTTGAACCACAGTCCTCCTTCGGGCTCCACGCGGGAGTGACTGCGGAGATGCACTGGGGGCAGCACGGCGATGGAAAGAACAAAGGACCCGGGCCTGACAAGCCTGGCTTGAATCCAGCCACCCTCAGTGTGACCTCGGGTAAATTACCTGCCACCTTTCTTCACGTCTCAGTGTCCCCGTCTGTGAATGTGCAGTGATTTACTTACTCTGTGTCCGTGCCTTCCTTGAAGGCTCAACAAGGCCGGCACCAGGGGGAGGCCAGTGGGACCCGCACGTTGGGCACAATATTTAAGGGAATGCCAGGAAGATTAATAACATAATTAATATTCCAACATGATATTTATTTACTTATGAATTTATTTTGTGGTACTGAGGATTGAACCCAGGGGTATTCTACCGCATACCTTTTTACTTTTTATTCTGAAACAGGGTCTCACTAAGTTCCCGAATGCTGGCCTTGAACCTGCAATCCTCCTGTCTCAGGCTCCCAAGTCCTGGTTTACTTGGCATGTGCCACTGAGCCCATCTCTGATGTAATATTTATCTTTTTTTTTTTTTTGCGGTACTGGGGATTGAACTCAGGGGCATTCTACCTCTGTGCTACACCCCCAGCCCTATTTTTTTTTAATTCTTTATTTTAAAACAGGGTCTTACTAAGTTGCGGAGGGCCTCACTAAGTAACTGAGGCTGGCCACGAACCCGGATCCTCCAGTCTCAGCCTCCCAAGTACTGGGATTACAAGTGTGTGCCACCACGCCCAGCTTGATGTAATATTTTATAAATCAAAATTAATGCAAATAAATTATGGTAAACAAAACATCACAAGTCTCAGCAAAGACAGGACCTGCTTTGTAAATGGCTGTGAATGTTAGCAGCCTCTGTGAGACATTTCCAGGAGTCTGGGAGGGCGGGTCACACCACACGAAGCACCCCTGCTGGCCAGCTCTGGCTCAAGTTCACGTGCACCATATAGGCTTGCACCGTCTAGTGCAGTGGTCGGTTGTGTAGGCAAGGAGGCTAAACAGACACGGGTCTGAGTCTCGTCTTCTCTGTTTACCATTTCTGTGACCTTGGATAAGCTATGTAGCCATTCTACAGCTTGGTTTCATGTGTAAATTAGGGACAATAAAAACACTATTTCCACCAAAAGGTTATTGACTGCAGGTAAGCGCTCTGTCATAGTAGCTGTCATTACAGCATCATTTAACAAACCTTGGAATCAACGGGAAAAATTCTCTTGGCTGGGCTGAGGATAAAACAGGCTGGCATTTTGTGGCTGCCTGCTCGCTGCCTTTGTGAGGCCTCCCGATAAGCTGCATCTGCCCGGCGCTCGTGTTAATCAAAGACACAGCTGGCCTGGGAGCTGCTTGCCTGGAGCTGCCTTTACTGCTGCATCTGCTGCCATCTGGATATGGGAGAGAACTCAGAGAAGGGGTCGGCGTGGAGGCAGGGACAGCTGGAGCAGAGGGCCGGGGGAGTCCGGGCAGCAATCTCTTTGCTGCACATGCATTTGAGAGGCATGGTTTTGGTAAGGAACAAAATGGCCTCTCCAGGATACAGCCAGCCACTCTCTGCCTTCTGTCTGGCACGCAGGGAGGATGCGGCTTTGGCCAGGTTTTGGGGTTTGTTTTTGTTTTTTTGGTGCTGGAGATTGAACCCATGGGTGTTCTAACTCTGAGCTACAACCCCAGCCCTATTTTATTTATTTTTTAAATTTTGAAACAGGGTCTCACTAAGTTGCTGAGGCTGGCTGCAAACCTGCAATCCTCCTGTCTCAGCCTCCCGAGTACTAGGATTACAAGCGTGCGCCACTACGTCCAGCTTTGGCCCGGTTTTGACTGTGATCCGCTCTGATGGCTGAGTTGCCTGGTTAGAGAGGAACTAGCAGGAGACCCCAACAGGACCAAGGGAGGACATTTTCCAAAGCATTTTGGGTAGGCTTTTTTTCTTTTGATGCCTTTGATATTGCATGCAAGAGGAAAGGCTTCAAATAAGAGTTATGAGGAGGTGACAGGGTTAATTTGTTCATTTAGGAAACTGCAGACCTACATTAGAAGCCAGGGGCTGTCTGTAGGCTGTGGATGCTGCACCACAGCAGAGTGCAGGGTTCTCAGAACCATCTGGAGGACTCATTTTAAAACAGAGTTATAGCCTGGTGTGGTCATACATGCCTGTAATCCCCAGTACTTGGGAGACTGAGACAGAAAGATTATAGGTTTGAAGCCAGCATGGTGCTTTAGTGAGCCCCTGTTTCAAAATAAAAAAATAAAAAGGGGCTGGGGGTGTAGCTCAGTGGCAGAGTGCCCCTGGATTCAATCCCCAGTACCACACGCATAAAAGCGGAGTTCTGCTTCAGTAGGTCTGGGGCGGAACCTAGGACTCTGTATTTCTAACACATTCCCAGGGGTTGCTGCTGCTGCTGTTCAAGGGACCACTGCTATGAGTGGATCTGGGCTCTGGAGTCAGGTTCCTGGGTTGGAGTTGAGAGCAGCTCAGCTCCTTACTGGTTGTGAGAACGTTGGCAACTTACTCTCTCTGTGAATCAGTTTCCCCATGTGTAAAATAGGTATGATGCTAATACCAGTACCTAACCTGTGGGTTTCATGTAAAAGAGAAATGAATTATATATATGTAAAGTGCCCAGAGCAGTGCCTGGCATGGAACATTGATGGGCATTAGCTACTACAATCTGTAATATTTGAACATTTTCCAATGATAGCCATTACACGTATGCTTTTATAAATAAACTAGAAAAAGTGAGTAGAAAAAGGTCCCTATGTCCTCATGCATATACAAAATATTTGCATATGGATTTCAAGGGGTTCACAGAACCCTGGAAATTCATCCTTCTTAATGGCTAAGTAGATTATAATAACTATCATTTTTATAATACTTCTTTTAGTATTCGCAATTTTAAAAAACTTATAATATCCAAGAGATGATCCTCTTCTCTGTTGCATGAAGATTGACAAGTAACCCACATCCTAAATTACTTCAGAGGCCATCGTCATCATTCCCATTTTACAGACAAAAGAACTGAGGATCAGGAATCTCGCCGAGTGAGTGTTAGAATAGCAATTTGCACCTAAACCTGGTCAGACCCTAGGTCACGACACTGCTATTCACTTCCTTAGAGCGATTACATCCCCAATTTACCTAGAAGTATTCAGTAATGACTAAGTGATCGGCCCCATAGGGGAGAAGTGAAAGGTTGTTCTTGACCTCGAAGAACTTGCATCTAACTAAGGAATCAAGATGGACATATAAAAATGTAAAATAGTTTTTCATTACAGTTCAAACAATGGAAGTGGCAGAGCATTGCTGTGGCTATTCATCTGCTTTTTGCATTTCCTGATTCCTTTGCTATTATGTAAGGGTCATGTGACTGGTTCTGGCCAATGAAGATGAGCACACATAACATGAGTCCCCTCTAGGCTGGGTCCTTGTAAACTCATTGTATGATGACTCCTTTCTTTCCCTTGCTTTGCAGCCGTGATTTAGGAAGCCAGATGGCGCATTTCAAGATGGAAGAAGACCTCTCACTGGGTATCACAATAAGACACGAGGGGGAAATGAACTTCTGTGGGTTAGGGCGTTGAGATTTCTAGTTACTGCAGCGTAATGTAACCTCCCTGACTGGCCAAATGCTATTGTCATAGTCACATGTGGAGGAGTTCCAAGATTAGTGAGTCCTGAAATACTCAAGTGTTGAATCAGCTGGAGGCCCCATGCTAGGCCTAGTGAGTCAAAATACTGCGGCCTGGGCGTTGGTTAAGTTTGGGGAGCCTGGCACTGTGATCTGCTACATCGCCCAGAAAATCTCCCACAAAAGACACACTGTCACACGACCATCCTGAGGGCAGGCTCCGGGGTAGGACTTCGTAGACGGGAACTCTGCCTCCAACTCCTTCCAGCTGTGTAATTTTGGTCATTTAAGAATCTACTCTGTAGAGTTGTTGTGATAATTAAATGAGTTAATGTAAAATTATTTATTTTTAAAACTTTTTTTTGAGCTGGGAGTGGTAGTGCATGCCTATAATCCTAGTACTTGGGAGGCTGAGACTGGAGGATCACAGGTTTGAGGCCAGTCTCAGCAACTTGGCAAGACCCTGTTTCAAAATAAAAAATAAAGAAAGTAGGGTTGGGGGTGTGGCTCAGAGGTAGAATGCCCTTGGGTTAAATCCCAGTACTACTACTACTACTACTAATAAAAATAAATAAATAAATAATAAATAAATAAAAACTATTTTTTAGTATGTGGCACTGGGGATTGAACCTAAGGGCACTCTTCCACTGAGCTCCATCTGCAGCCACTTTTATATTTTTAATTTTGAGACAGGGTCTCACTAAATTGCTGAGCTGGTCTCAAACTTGTGATCCTCCTGCCTCAGGTTCCCGAGTCACTGGAATTACAGGCATGCACCCAGGTGTATTATTTATTTATTGCTGCATAACAAATTACCCCAAAACTTAGTGGCATAAAGAAACAACAACCATTTTTTTTTTTTTACTCTCTCATGGGTTTGGGAGATTTAAAAATTCATCAGGAATTTAGGGTGTTCCTTTGGCCAGCTGTGGCTCACGTTCTCTCATGAGGGTGCTGCCAACATCTAGTTGCCTGGTGCTGTATCATCTGAAGGCTCGAATGGGACTGGAGGATTCCCTTCTGACTTGTCCTACTCACGTGGCGTTGGCCAGAGCCTCAGTTCCTTTCCCATCGGCTGGCTATCCCACACTGCTGCCTGAGCGCTCCCTCTGCACGCTGGCTTCCCTTAGAGCGAGTGACCCAAGAGAACAAGCAGAGAGCTGCTGTTCCCACACAGCCACTTCCATTATGTGATGGCTTCGTCCCATGGGCCAGCCCTGACTCAGTGTGAGAGGGGACTAGACAAGGGTAGGAACACCCAGGGTGAGGCCAGGCTTGGTGGTGCACGCCTATAATCCGAGTACTTGGGAGGCTGAAACAGGAGGATCGCCAGTTCAAGGCCAGCCTCAGCAACTTAGTGGGGCCATCCGCAATTTAGCGAGACCCTGTTTCAAAATAAAAAATAAAATAGGGCTGGGGTGTAGCTCGGATGTAGAATGCCCCTGGGTTCAATCCCTAATACCAAAAAAAAAAAAAAGAAAAAAACCGAACACCTAGGGTAAAGGTCACCGAGGGACATCTGTGAGGTTAAACACTGTAGGGATTTCAGTTAATATCTGAAGTGCTCACTGGCTTGCTCACTTATTTATTTATTTATTTATTTATTTATTTGTGGTACTGAGGATTGAACCCAGGGGCATTTTACCTCCGAACTCCACCCCCAGCCCTATTTTTTTTTAATTCTTTATTTTGAAACAGGGTCTCACTAAGTGGTAGAGGGCCTCACTAAGTAGCTGAGGCCGGCCGTGAACCTGCGATCCTCCTGTCTTAGCCTCCCAGGTACTGGGATTACAAGTGTGCACCACCACACCTGGCTTATTTATTTATTTATTTATTTATTTGAAATAGGTTCTCACTGAGTTGCTGAGGCTGGTCTCAAACTCTTGATCCTCCTGTCTCAACCTCCCAAGTACTGGGATAATAGGTGCATGCACCACTACACCTGGCCCATCAATCTTAAACATCTGTTTTGCACTTGGCTCCCAGAAGGAAGGGGTCCCACCTCTGTATCCCTGAGGTGTCTAACGGAGACACAAATAGATGCTAGAAACTCATATTTTACAAGCTGGGCGTGGTGGCGCACACTTGTAATCCCAGTACTTTGGGAGGCAGAGACCGGAGGATCCAGGTTCGTGGCCAGCCTCTGCTCTCTCTCTCTCTCTCTCTCTCTCTCCCTCCCCCTGTCTCTCTCTCTCTCTTTCTCTCTCTCTCTCTCTCTACCTAGTGAGGCCCTCCACAACTTCGTGAGACCTGGTTTCAAAATAAAGTATAAAAAAATAGGGGCGGGGGTGTAGCATGGAGGTAAAACGCCCCTGGGTTCAATCCCTGGTACCGCAAAAAAAAAAAAAAGAAACTCATATTTTACAAGACATGTTCACCTCCCTTATTTTGCCCAAGAGACATGAGGTTGGGTAGTTAAGACCACAGACTCTGGAACATGATTGTCTGGGAGCAAATTCTAGTTTTTCAGCTGGGCGTGGTGTCACATGCTTGTAATCCCAGTACTTGGGAGGCTGAGACCGGAGGATCTGGGGTCGCGGCCAGCCTCAGCTACTTAGTGAGGCCCTCTGCAACTTAGTGAGACCCTGTTTCAAAATAAAGAATAAAAAATAGGGCTGGGGGTGTAGCTCAGAGGTAGAATGCCCCTGGGTTCAATCCCCAGTACCGCAAAAAAGAAAAAAAAAGATTCTAGTTTTCCTAACTACTGTGTGACCTGGGCAAGTTACTTAACTTCCCTGCACCTTAGTTTTCTTATCTATTAAAAATGGGAATAACTGTTCTCATTTCTTGGGGTTGGTTGTGTGAATTAAATATTCTAAGCATTTGAAAGGCTCAGAATGGTGTCTGGTTTGTAGTAAATTGCTAAAAAAATATTCCCTATTATTCCTCCTTCTCAAATCACCCAAGGGTGGGGACCAGGGATAAGATAGGGAGATGAGATGTCTGATCAGCTCTGACCCCCCCAGCCTTGACCCCTCAAATCCAAGGTAAAGCTGGTGTTAAAGCATAGCTTTCTAGAACTTTCCCCCAGACTCCTTGGCTCGGTTGAGAGTGCTGGTCACAAGCTTGACCCCTTGTGCCCATGATGCTGGGAGCCACTGGGCCAGGATTGGGCTCCCTCTGAGCCACCTGGAAGACTTCTCAGCTGACTTCCTCTGTGCCCAGGGCCTTGAGAGTCCTGCTCCCGCCCCCCTTCCATGTTCTTTGTTTTTGTCTCCCTTTCCTAATTCCCTTTGTTTGCTTCAGATAGCTCCGGTTCCCAAGTGGATCTTGCTTGCCTTTGATGGGGAATGGCTAGGGAGGGGGCTGGGGCCCAGGGCCTGTCCCTGTGGGTGGAGGCAGCTGGAGTGGGGAGGGGCAGCAGGCAGGTAGAGGAAATCAAAGGGCTCAGCATCAAAGGAAAGAGGATCCCATCAGCTGGAGGACTCTCAGTCCTCTGAGACCGGATCTGTGCTCTAATTTGTGAATCTTAGTTAAGTTTTGAAAAACAGAAGGCAGGGGCTGTCGAAGAAGAGATTGTTGAACAGATTCGGGGATGTGACAGCTCCCATGGAGCTCTGAAGAGAGGGGGATTCAAGTTCTACAAGGTGGGGACCCCACAGTGAAAATGACACACAGAGTCCACGCTCTCCTGGAGCTTGCCTTCCGGTGGGAGGAGACAGACAGCACCAAACAAATCTTTTCAGAAATGAGACACATAACGAAGAAAACACCGTGCTCAGGGAGACTGGGAGTCAAGGAAATCTCCCTGAGAAGCTCGCGTTTGGGCTGAGCCCTGAGCAGCGCCTGTGGCCTGGGGGAAGCACATTCGTAGGAGAGGAGAGAGCAGGTTCAGGAGAGAGTTGAATGTGGAGTGGCTGGAGCCCAGCGAGCAGAGGGGTGCCGGTGGGACCACATGGCTGCCAGGCATAGAACGGATCCCAGAGGCCCGCAGGAGGGAAGCTCGTGGGAGGTCTTCAGAAGTCCAGGAGAGAGGTGCTTTATCCTGCACTGGTGCCAATGGTGGGCCCGAAGGGGAGAGCATGTTGGAGTTACACTGTGACTATGGAGGAGAGAGCCTTGTGATAACCATGAAGGACCCTCACTTGTGGTGTCCTCAGATTGGGGCTCTGAGGAGAGGAGGCAGGTCATGGTCAGGTCTGTACTTCCCAGGAAAAATAAAAACATTCCCAACAGGAGCTATTCTCTTTCATCCTGGGATTCAGTCCTAGGAGGACTCCGTCACTGACCCTGAGAATGGGCAGCTAATGACTGGCCTTCTTTCTGAATAAGTGCTCCACCTGCACAAATTCATTAGGGCAGAACTTGGAAAGTGAGAAGCGTTGGGAGGTTTGGAAAAGGGAAATGTGTTGATGAGGCCAGGACATGTGTGTTGTGGGGCCCAGAGTTCTGCGTCTTGATGAACTCTGGGCCCCGACAGCCTCAGCACGGGAAGGTTATCCACGTGGCTTCAGCTCCTGGTCTGGATAGGTCCGTTCACCTGCAGCAAAGTCCAGAGGAGAATGGCACAGGATGAAGCCTGTACCCACAGAGGCACCTCTAGTCACAGTCCTGCTCTACTATCTGCAGCCCAGAGCCAGAGGTGATTCCGAAAAACCAGCATTTTCTGGACCTTCCTGCCTTCTCCCCACCCTGACCTTGCCCGGCTCCTGGAGTTGCATGAGTCCGAGACAGCCCTTGACATCAGCCTTTCCTGAGCTTGCTTATTTGCTTGTCTCTACTCCCAACTGCTCCTAGCAATATCACCATGTCCCCAGACCCCTCGTCATCTCTTGGGCTCTTCCCTGGCCTGATCTCAGCAGGAAGGCAGCCCAGAGCTCACAGCTTCACCTGGCCAACTCCTTGTTGATTTTGACATTTTTATCTCCTGTAGATGACCCTTTTCCACACTGTAACTTCCCAGGCCTTCATTTGTCCAGAAACAGAAAACCACTGGACGTGGGGCCGGAGCCAGAGCCAGCCATGTGACCTCCCTGGAGATTGCACAGCTCAGCTTCCCGGTCTGCGGGCACAGGGACAATAAACCCAACGCTGAGGGATGCTGGAGGATTCAAGGACCTGGTGCATGCACCTGCCAGATGCTTTATGTGACAATTTCTGGTGCCTGGCATTAGAGTGGAGACGCTCTGCCCTCTCGGTGGACTGATCTCAATGGTTCTTCAGAAGGTCTCGCAGGCTTCTGAGTGTGCTGCTCAGACTGTGCTCAGTGAAAAGCTCCCTGATGTCCTCAGCTCCCCACACACAAGGGATAGATTGGTGCCTGTGGGCAGCACCAAGTCCTGAGGCCCATCCCATCCCTGGAGCCACACACCTAGCTCTCCAGGAGACACTTTCGGAGGTGGCTCCCCTGGAGAACTAGACATGCCTCAGTCAGTCCTGGCAGCTGCCTGGTGCAGGGCTTGGGAGCAAGAGATCATGGCAGGCACAGAGCCACTTTGCCAGGAACCAGAGAAGATGGGCTGGATCTGCCAGGTGCATTTGTCAATGCAGGATCAGAACAGAGGCTGGGCCAGCAGGACACCTTCACCCCGCGCAGCTGGAGGCTCCGTGAGGTCTCTTCTGTGGAGGGGAGGGGAGGAGAGCAGAGAGCCCCTCTCCTGCCACCCAGAGGCACCACAGCCCCAGGGGCTCTCTGTGTTCTTGCTGTGCCTCAGCAGTGACGTGAGTGGCACAGGGTGCTGGTCCCCATGGCACAGGCTGTTGCTTGACCTTTCGCCAGGGATCAACGCTGTACCAAGCACTGGGGAGACAGCCTGAACTAGACTGGCATGGCCCCTGCTCTCGGACCTGCTGATTGCGGGACTTGTTCCCATGAGAATCCCGGTGCTGTGTGGCACAAGTCCCCACCACGGATGCCTGCCCTCCGCACATCCCTTCCCAGCCATCTGAGTGGGCTGGAGCTGTGGCCTCCATTCTCAAGTTTCTCCTTTGGTTTCTTTGCTCAGAGTTTAATCCCTGTTACTTTAAAAAATAAAAAAGACTCCAATATCACAGTGTTATGGTTTGGACATAGAATGTCTCTGGCGAAAGCTCATGTATTGGCAATGTAGAAATGCTCAGAGGTGAAATAGTTGAATCAGGGCTCTAATCTCATCAGTGGGTACATCCATTAGTGGATTAATATTTGTATGGATTTACTGGGTGGCAACTGTAGGCTGGTGGGGCATGGCTGGGGAGATAGGTCACTAGGGGTGTGGCCTTGAGGACTAGTCCCTAACCACTCCCCCCTCTAAGTCTGTCTGTCTGTCTGTCTGTCTCTTGCTGTCTCTCTCCCTCCTCGCTCCCCTAGCTATTGAACTGATTGTGGCTTTTTTCTTCTCCTCCGTCCTGAGGTCCTGCCACTGTGGTCTCTTCCTTGGAGCGGGCTGACTATGGACAGAAACCTTGGAAATTGTGAGCCCTAAATAAACCTTTCTTCCTCTAAGTTGTGCTTGTTGGGTGTTTTGGTCATAGCGACAAAAAAAAGCTGATTAAAACACACAGAATGGAAGTGCTGCCTGGGCTCATGAAGAGCATTTGCCCAAAGTCCCTTTTGCTCACGTTCTTATCAGCGCTCTGTCTGCACCATGGCACCTGGGTGCATTTGAACCTTTCCCTCTTGACTGATTCCCCATAGACCTAGCGAGGAGGCTGGAAGGTAAGGTCAGGCGAGGGTGTGGGGGAAACTCTAACAGGGTTCCGTGGAGTCTGTACACAGGGAACTATTGACTGACAAAAGCAGGTAGTGCCACAATGGATTCCATTCATCCCTTACACTTATTTATTGAGCATATATGCTGTCCCAGCCTGTGCTGGGCTCTGGGATATAGTGTTGAGCAAAATAAGTTTCTCACCCACAAGGTACATCTAATGCAGGAACAAAAATGAACATGTTAGATAGAGAAGTATAGTATAAATTCATTGAATAACTGACTTTCTGTGGAGAGTGGGGAGAAATAAACAGGATGCTGGGATTGAGAGTGAAAGGAGGAATCCTCTTTAGATAGGGGAGTTGGGAAGTTTCTCCCAGGAAGCGAGCTTCTGGATGAGTCCTAAGAGATGAAGAGCAGGGAAGAGAGCGTTGCAGGCAGAAGTGTGGGGCAGGGAGGACAGAGCACCTGCGGTTGGGAAGACGTTGGAGGAACTGGTGGAAGGTTCCGGAGAGTGGAGCGATGGGGAGTGAGGAGAGATCAGGAGCAGGGGCTGGCAGGTGTCTTCATGCTCAGAGGCTGCTGTGGATGAGAAACGACGGTGCCGTTACTGTGTTGGTGCAGAGATGAAGAGAAATGGACCAACATGAACCTATTCAAAGATGGAACCAGCAGGACTTGCTCATGGACTGAACAGGGTGAGGACGAGGCAGTGCCGGGGAGCGGGAGCAGGCAGGGATGTCTCCTGCGTTTCCAGCTGGAGCTATTTACTGTGATGGAGAAGCCTGGGAAGGTGGGACCAGGTCGGGAGGGTAAAACAAGATCACATTGACTCTCCAGAACGCACTGTGAAGGCTGGATTCAGGGAGAACCAGCCCGGGGCGGGGAGCCCACATAGAGCCTGGCCCAGGATTCCAGGTGAGAGGTGAGGATGGTGACAGTGGGGGTGACAGGGCACTGAGTCCCTGCTAAACAAGCAAGGAGAAGGGCTTTGCATCTCACCAAATGTTCTGGATTTCTGTCTGCGATACTGCTGAGCAGGCCTGGCCAATCAGAGGGAGGAGTTCTTTTTAGAGTTTGTTGGAGTGAAACGGGCATATGGAGGGGAGTGGAGGCGAGTGATGTAGAAAACTGTGTCATGAGAGACCAGGCATGGCTGCAGCCATGTGGCGTCCTCGCAGCCGGCTCTTTGACACGGAGAGGGAGCTTTGGGTGTCATCTGTGCCAGGGAGAATGCCATCCCAGGAAACAGATGGCCAGGCAGCCACACCCACAGCCCCGGCTGACCCAGGGCTTCCCTGGGGCTCTGCAGCAGGATGACCTTCCTGGGGGGCTGTAGCCTCAGAAAGGCCGCAAGCACAGCAGACTCTGGGCTTTCTGCACTTGATACCATCATTACGTCCCCCCAGAGCTGGGCTCCAGCTGCGCAGCTGAGCGGAGTGCCTTTCTCCTTGGCCTCGTTGTCCTCTAGCAGTGTCCCCTCCAGCCTCCCAGGTCAGCAAGAGGCAGGGGCTGGTGAACGCTGGAGGTGGCCGCCCAGTCAACCCTGGGCCCTGTTAGGACATTCATTCATTCTTACTTGCACGCATTCAACAAACACTAATGGAGCATCTGTAACTGTAGGCACTGTCACTGCTGGGGACAAATTGGCCAGCAAGATCTAGATTCTGCCCTCAAGAAAAGGCAGATCAAGAACCAGATGGTGCTGGCCACCACGCCCTCCCTCCCTTCTTCCTCTCCCTGCCCCCACCCCCAGGGCTGTCCTGATGTCACCCAGAACCGCAGGCTGCTAATTCTGATTGAAGCTTGTTTCTTT
Organism: Glis glis; assembly: GCA_004027185.1. NCBI lineage: Eukaryota > Metazoa > Chordata > Mammalia > Rodentia > Gliridae > Glis > Glis glis. The sequence goes on along the minus strand of PVJS01012362.1, from coordinate 22,968 downwards.
AATTTTGTTTCAAGAGATGAAAATATAGGCAGAAATCAGATTATAAAGGACATTGGATAACAGTTTTCTGAGTTCAGCCTTTATTCTGAGGGCACTGAGAAGCCACTTAAGTATTTGAGGCCAGGGAATAACATTAGACTCCACATAGAAGACATCTGCAGCGATGAGGGGGAAGGACTGAGGCAGGGAATCCAGTTAGGAGGCCTCTGGAATGATCTAGAAAGATGACCAGGCTCCTCATCACTCCACCCGACCCATCACATCAAACCTACTCTCAGGAAAGAATTGATGAGCCTTCTGACTCATGCAAGGGCGCGCCCCAGCAGAGGCATCATGTCCATATTTGAACTTTAATCAACATCAACGGGCATTTCCCACTTCTCAGACACCTTCCTGTATAATTAATCCCCTCCAAGCTGTGTTGTCAGGAAAAATTAAACTTAATCTCTCTCTTTTAGAGACGAAGAAACTGAGACTTATTTCCAAGCAAACCTGACCTTGAATCCTGACTCCACCACCTGCCCAAGGTGTAGAAAATTCCACTATTGGCTGTGTACTGGACTTATGTGGTTGCCGAGAACCAAACCTTATTCAGAGGAGCTGTGTCTGATGGGCCCTGATGGTGGCATCCCTGGCATCCATCAGCCTGCTGCAGAAGCACTGAGGAGACAGTGAGCATTGGGAGGCAGTGTCAAAGGAGGCCGGGGCACCTGTCCTGCAACCCCCCATCCCACTTTTTTGCCCTGGGCTTAAGGGGAAAAGTTCTGTAGGCAAAGGGGCCTGGGTCTGAGGGCTTCTTTTACAGAAGCTTCCCCTGGCCTGGGTTCTAGGCATGCTTTCCCCCACCCCACCCTCCCCATTCTTTCCTGGTCTTTGTTTCCTTATTAGGCCCAGGTAGGAAGATAAGGAGAACAACTGCGCCATCTGCTGGGCATCTGGGCAAGCTCCAACTGCGCCCACAGGAGGTGTAGGGGGAAATTTCATTTGGGTCTGGATTCTGGGCCTAAGAAGGACATGAGTCACCAAAGAGGGTACGACCCTTGGACAAGTGACCTCTTTAACAGAAGTAACCGCAGGGACAGAATCCCAGTTCAGCTTCTGCAGGAAATCCAGTGCCTACAGAGGTGGCCTACTATCTGTGTGTTCCTGTGTTGGGGTACCGTGCTGAACAGCATGAGGGGAAGTGAGTGTACACCATTACAACGCAGTGCGGTAAGAGGAATGAGCGGGGGGATCCAGGCAGAGAAGACAAGCCAATTAGGTGGGCTTCCTAGAACCATCAGGTGCTGCTCCTGAACCCAGAAGGATGAATAGGAGTTGAACCTGGTTGAGCTTTCCAGAGACCGGGCACAGCAGAGGCAGAGGCCTGGCTGCCTGGGCTGCCCCTGCTCAGGAGGCCCAGGCAAGCTCCTCTTTCCCCGCTCTAGCAGTTGGAGAGAACCCAGGACCTTCTCTCTGCTGGCTTTCTGGAAATGCTGGTGCCCGAACTCTTACAATGCCAGGAGCTCAGGGTGCCGTCTGCCCCTCCAGTATCACCCTGGCAGGGCTTCCCACCTATCCTTACCCAGGGCTCCATCCCATCCTCTTTCTACCCAAGTGTCACTTGTGGTTGCGAGACTACTAGGAACAGGTATCCCCCAGCCCACAGGCTTGAAGTCACTGAAGGCCAGAAAGCCTGGTGCTGAAATTCAAAAAGGGTCCTAGCTGGTGAATTAGGACTGAGCCGAGGCAGAGGTAAGAAGAGCACTGGAAGCGGATGTCAATTCTACCAATCTGCCTTTCCAAGCCATTCAATGGAACTCAACTATGGTTGACAAATATGGGTCAATCCTGTGTGAGTCTATAGAAGATGGTGGGACACAAAGGGACAATTACTGGGTGGTCGTTTGTGTTCCCGGCACTGTGGTAGCTACTATGGAGACAAGTTAGTGAGATAGTCTCCATCCTCAAGAAGCACCCACATCTCCACTCCCCCCCCCACCACATGCTGCTTTTCTGCTCTCTTCTCTTCTTCCATAAAACCTGCTCCCAGGAAAGCAGTGGATATATTAAGCTACACTGAGCTGTAGTCAGCTGAGTAGGTGTTTATGACAGTGTCTGTCAACTGTCTCTCACTATCTGCTCTCTCTTTTAGTAACAAGCCCACCCACTCTATAACCCTCCCCTCCACAGGACTGCCCAGCCAGAGGCTATTTCCCAGCATACCTTGCAGCTAAGGATTGCCCATGTGACTGTGGCAAACGAGATAAGAGTGGAAATAACATGGCAACTTCTGGGACACGCCCTCCTCCTTCTCCTGCTTTACCATGGCTGGGATACAGACTTGGAGTATAGTGGTGAGCAGGCTGTGCTCATGGTGATGAAGGCAATACCTACTGGTTGGCAGAGCAGCAGGATGGAAGGAAACCAAGTCTGTGGCCCACTTGTGGGAGAACCATCCTACTCCTAGAGCCACTACCAGATCAGATGTTTACATGAGATAAACTCCTAAATTATTTAACCCATGGAAACTGGGCTTTTGTGAAAACAGCCAAATCAATACCTAACACAGTGGCTCTCACTCTCTGAAGCTTAATAAGCAGATAATCATAATACCTTGAGTAGGAGCTATATCAGAGTTCCTAAATCCTAACTGGAAGCTATCCCCTAAAGATGGGCACCTTGCATGCTTGTAATGATGTTGCCAGTATCCTCTGACATCCCAAAACATCTTTCGATTAGTTTATCTTCAATTTGTTGGAATGGTATTATATTTTACTTGTGATAGGTGTCTAAGGTCACATGGCTACTACAACATTGATACCAATAGCCAAGAAAGTTTCATTCTTCAGCCAATGGGACTAGGTAGTTTACTATAAATGTATGAGAGGCCTTACCTAAGTAGTAGTTATCTCTACTTAAAGATGAGGCATAAAAGCCCATCAACCTTTTTCAAGTGCCCAGGTCCAACAGAAACCCAGCCTTTAAGACATACTATATGGTTAGATATAGAATGTCCCCTTAAGAGCTCATGTATTAATATTCAGAGTTGATGGAATTAAGTCATGAGGGTTGTAATCTCAACAGTAGATAAATCCATTATATTGGATTTACTGGGTGGTAACCTAGGCAGGTGGGGTGTGGCTGGAGAAGGTGGGACCCTGGGGATGCTTGACCGTGCTGGGCTGTGTTTGAATCCCCTTGCTTGCTTTCTTGTTTCCTGCTGCCTCCATGATGTAAGAGCAGAGCATTTGCCCCCTTTCTTTGCTTCCTGCCACCATGCCCTGAGCTCCACAGACCCAGCTTGATATGGACTGAACCTCTGAAATCTCCCAAAACTGTAAGCAAATAAATTTTCCTTCCTCTAAGTTGTGTGGTCAGGTTTATTAGGTCACAGCAGTGAGGATGCTGTCTGAAACACATACCTTTAAGAGCCCTTGACATTTCCTCAAAGAAAGAATGATTCTCTCTCCTTGGAAATTAGGGTTCTCTGGCACCAACCAGGGAATACTATTAGTAATTTTTTTCTTTCCTAAAGCAGTTGTAAAAAGGACAATTAAACCACAGCAATGTGAGCACCAAAGAAAGAAGGAAGTTGTATACAGGCCAACCTCATGCAAGTCAGAGAATGTTTAAGAACTATCAGCATTTGGAAGTCTGCAGTTACAGGTTCAAAATCATTCCTGTAAATGTTCAACCACTGGAAAACTTCCAAAATGCCAGGCAGTCAATGGTTTTGAGATTAAAATATAAGAGGAATAATAGTTAAAGAAAATTTCTCACTTGTGAGAATATCTCAGCTTATTGAACAAAATAACAGTGAGCCTTTCCCACCATGGTGGACTGGCTTCCTGGAAATGTGCAAACACCAGACCACAAAGCTTGACTAATGACGACTGGGTGGGGAGCCCACCTCGTGTGTTCAGAGAACTGGCCCCCGTGGGGAAGCCCCAAATGACTGGCCCTCGTGCATGGACACCAGCAAAGGGAGGCAAAGGAGGATGATCATGATCTCCATGAGTGTTGAGGCAGAACTGATAAGAGGGAGAGCTCAAAAGTCACCCAGTTCTGGAACAACTTAGGTGATTTGTGAAGAATCATGAGTTTTCTTGAACCCAGACTGAGGCAGGAATAGAGAAACCAATGGCCTTTGAATCCTAATCTGAGTTCCAACTTGGCCCTGGCCCTACACAAATACTTATGAATGATGCTCCTCCCGCCCTTTGGGGACTGTGGCAAAGAGATAAGAAATTTGGGGAAATGTTTCAAATACTTTCAGGTGCCATATAGCTGATGGGGTTCACAATGAGAAAAGGCACTGAGATGGAGTGCTTGTAATTACCCACCATTGTTTGTTTCTAAGTGCAAGCTAGTTTATGGAAAAGAGGGATCTTTTGGCTCAAGTGACTGAGTAGAACAGTCATGAAAGCCAATCTCAAAAACCCATTTTCTTCCTTCCTGGCACATAGTAGGACTGAATTCTCTGTCCTCTTTGAAGTTAGGTGTGATTCGCCTGTTGCTTCTGAGCAGAAACTGTAAGATCACAGGTGCAATTTGCCACCTGCTCCCCATCCTGCTTTGGTGACTGTGGGACCTGTGTTGAGATGAAGTTACCACCATCCTGGGTGACAGAGGGACTACAGTGAGTTGGAGTATCCACCCTCCGCCCCGGACCTTTATGGGTCGAGTAGCACTTGCAAAGAAACTTTGTTGTGTTAAAAGCCACTGCAAGCTTGGATTGTATGTTACTGCAACATATCTTTGTACTATTTTGATTTTCTGCATTTTTGATACTCTAGTATTTGCGATCTTGATCCTTGAAAGACTGCTCCTCGCAGGGCTAGCAAATTCCTAGGGAGCAGATAACTCCCCTGAGCATACCTTTGATGTACAACCAGTCCAGAGCCACATACCCAACTATCTCCTTTATCAAACCCTATATAACATTCATGCCAATATCCTCTCTGCTCTAAATCACCCCCCAGGGCCAGATACTGGGCAACTAGGGACCACCCCTATAGGCCAGAACCTACTGCATTTAGTCAAACTGTCCAATCCCAAACTTACTCAGCGTGCTTCCCCTACCTCCACTATTCTGTCATATGAAAACCCAACAATGGCTCTGGCCTCTCTTTTCTGCCTCCTGACCACTGCTATCTTCCCGTGTGTCTTCTGAGAGACAGGCTCTGCCTCCTGGGGCTCAGCGAGCACAGACTTCTTTCTTCATGACAATGATTTCTATGAATTTGTGTCTTAGCATTCCTGATTAAAACAAATCCCTGGCACACATTTTTAGAACAATTGGTGCAGCTAGCAGGGTGGTTTGGCCTTCAGACTGCTGCTGACGTCCACCTGGATCCAGCAGGCAGCTGCCACTGGTTGGAAAGGCTGGTCACTGCAGCGCTAGCTGCTTGAGGGCTACTGCATTGTGCTGTTTTTTGGTCAGTTGTTGTCATACATTCCCAACAAAAAATTGTGGAGCTCAAGAAGCTGGGTCCTCCCCAAGCTGCTTTGTGGGCTACAGTGTCAAGTGTCTGGGACCGAGCACTCGATATATTTCTCCACATTGTGCAGTGCCCAGGATCACAGACCCAGGATTGAGAACCTGGGATGTATAGGCAGTTGGCATCTTGAAGGGCTCAGGAGTGACTACCTTTCTATTGTGGAGGGATAAGTCTGATCCAGACTGGGCAGTGCTAACAATGGGGCCACCTGAGTCAGATGAGAATGCCTAGCATCTGCGATGTTATATACTCGCAGGGACAGCCTTTCCCTGAGCTTTGCTGAGTCATATTTAGGCCAGAAGAAAGGGAGAGTGCTCTGTCTGAATGTTCACTCATGGCAGCCATTTGTGGGGGGAGAGTGTCAAGGGGATCATGGCACCACACAAATGTTGATCAGGTTGAAAACTTCTCCATTGTCTGCTTGCTGCTATTGTGACTTGTTCCCCAACCCAGTGGGATATTAGAGGCTCCCTACTTGGAGACCAAAGGTTCAATGTTTAATGAAAAAGGGGAACGGAAGCTGGGTATGGTGGCACATGCCTGTAATCCCAGTACTTGGGAGGCTGGGACAGGAGGATCACAGGTTTGAGGCCAGCTTTAGCATCCTCAGTAACACACACACACACACACACACACACACACACACACACACACACCCCTCAGAGAGAGGAAGGAAGGAAGGAAGGAAGGAGGGAGGGAAAGGAAGGAGCACCTGGTTCCAGCTCCTCCAAAGCCCTGGAGAGGTGGTCCTTTCCCACATGGCTCTGCATGGCTTGTGTCTAGGGCTGTCAGTATAACCTTCTTAATGACAATCGCCAGTTTCTGCCTGTCTTACCACTCCTGATTAAAACAAATCCCAGGTATACTTTAATACAAGCCTCACCCATCAGGATTGGGAATGGGAATGGCATTGGGCACACTGCATCTTCTCATCCTTTTCTCAGCCTCTGGGATCATGATGGTCTGACAGCAGATGGGCTTCCTCTGTGTGGCAGAACACCGGACCCCTGCATCACTGGCCTCACTATCACAGTCTAGAGGCAGGAGGTAGGTGGTAGTCTCTGCTCATTCCAGTAGCCAAATCCCCAGGGAAAGACAGATTGGCCCAACTGGAGTCATGCAAGTTCCTGATACAATCTCTGTGGCATACACATATTGATCGGCACTGAGCCTGGTATTCGCCCATGTGGCTGGGTAGGTGGAATGTGTTGGGTGGCCAGGAGCAGTCACCAAGGAAACGGATCATTGCCTTTTGGTGGTTGGAGCTTGCATATCAAACCTTCCTGCACCCAGGGAAGGGACAGTTGTGTAGAGCTGCTTCATCACGCAAGATGTAACTGGGAAACCAGACAAGCACTGAATGAAAGACCTTTCTTTGAGACAAACAGATAGAAGCTGGGAAATCCTTCTAAAATAGGATCAGAGCCGGGCGCGGTGGTGCACACTTGTAATCCCAGTACTTGGGAGGCTGAGACTGGAGGATCATGGTTCACGGCCAGCCTCAGCTACTTAGGCCCTCTGCAATTCACTGAGACCCTATTTCAAAATAAAGAATAAAAAATAGGGCTGGGGGTGTAAGCCGGAGGTAGAATGCCCCTGGGTTAAATCCCCAGTACCACAAAATAAATAAATAAATAAATACATAGGATCAGGCCAACTAGAAATATGGCATTGACAAACAAGCCATGCTAGTAAGAATGGAAAGCAAACCCCTTACACAGCAGGTGAGGTGAAGGATGGTAAACATCTATTGATTTTCCCAGTTATGTACTGGATGCCCTCATATGTCACGCACTCTGATGGCTCTGTTCAGGCAAATCTGACTAAAGGAATGTCCAGCTGCCCAGACCTATGCCAGGCTCCTTGTTCCATGTTAGTTTCTTATGAATGCTTGGGGAGGCTGAGAGAACAGGGATTTGAGACCTGTTTGCAGGTCACAGGGAGTGGAAGGAAAGCAGAGGGATAAATTCATGACAAATCTCACTTGGATCTAATGGTAAGACTGGGAGCTCTCAATCTGGAAGTAGCAGGCTGGGTTCTGGGGTCAATGATCTGTCACTGCATGTGAAGAATTAAATGTTCATTACAGAATGGATCCACAGCTTTCATCAGATTCTCAAGGAGTATGGCCCTCAAAGGGTTTAGATCTGCCATTTTCAAAGCAGGCAGCTCAGCTTCCAGGACAGAGCAGGCAAGGAGGAGATTGGAATGGTTTTTGTCGATTTCCCAGTATCTCACTGAGTGGGCAGAGGTTAACATTTCTCTTCGACTTCAGTTTCAAAATGTTCCAAATGGAGCCAGTTACAGAACTCGGCATCCCTTGCAGAGACCTGTACCAGAGAGAGAAAGCTAGAGAAATCTGGGTCCAAGTGCTAATGAGGCCATTAACCAGCAGGTGACTAAACCGCAATGAGCAGGTCTCCTCATCAATAAAGGTAGGATAATACCATTTCTCCTCACATTGATCCTGTTAAAGCAGATGAAACAATGAAAGCACAGAGCTTTCTACTTTCATTCTTATTAATACTCAAAGCTGACATTATTATTATTATTTTGGCGGGACAGCTTCTGACCCTGGCTGCCTGATTCCTGAATGCATACTCCTAACCCGCAGTTCTACGTCTTCCATCCACCCCATTCACAGGCCCCTAGAGAAGCTGACAACAAAGAGCTCCGCGAGCAGGCTGCAGGCTGTCGCCACGGGGATGATCTGGATAATGAAGGAGGAAAGGTCTTCACGCCTGGGGCCCCCATGACGTGCGAGGCTCCTGACAGACGCTCTCATTTGGCTAAAGTCTAAGGAGCGCCTTCATTGGAGCTCTGTAGCAAGCGTGCACTGACAGTCAGCCTGGCTTCTTTTTGTTCTACATGACAGGCAAAAGCACAGAAGGTGGTGAGGTTCATCTGCCTGACACCAGGGGTCACGGAAGTTGGGATTCTCTTCAAGAATGAGAGGCAGCATTAGGTGAAGGCAGCAGCCTGGGTGAAAGAATCATGGCCAGAATCACAAAACTGTTATTTATTTCTGAATATTCCCACCTCCTCGCCCAGGGGTGATGAAGAACAGCGTACATGTCGGACCTCCTAGGCTGGAGAGGTGGGCGGAGGGAGCTCAGGGACGCCCTGGAGGGACCACATCACCGTGGCCAGCTCAGCAGCCTGCCTGGCTTCCCTGACAGAGGCAGGCGCTGCTGGCATCACCACCTGACTCGCTGCATGTGTACCAGGGCTGGCAATGAACTCATCAGAGATAATGCTGGAAATAAACTCATTAGGTAAAGCCCACAGTCTGGGCCATGCAGGGGCAGCTGGCGAAGTACATGTTCCTTCACACTGCCACAGCAGTAATTAAGCCACAGGCAGGAGCCTTTCAAAGAGGAAGGCTTCTGGTCATCAGCTTCAGATAGAGAAAAAAGAAGAGTACAGCAACGGGCTGGGCCACTTCCTCCCAACCCGCCTGTGCCTTCTGCACAGCATCGAGCCCCTCCAGCCCCACCAGCCCGCCGGTGTGAGCTGAGTGGTTCCTGCAAGGGCAGCCCGCACCCTGGGAGGCGCCTCATGACTGATGAGCAGCAGGGGCATGGCAGTGGGCACTGGCCGCTGACAGCTCATTTATTGGCCACAGCAGAAAGCTGGTCTCGGATGCGGCCCAGCCCATCTAACATCGTGTCCAGTGTTTCTTTGCTCAGCTCCACAGTCACGGCTGAGACAGAGGGCTTATCCCCACACAGACTGGGATCTTCTTGGATCTGCAAAAAGAACATAGTCCAGAAAGTCAAAGCTGCCTCTCTTCCTATCTCCCTGTAAGTGAGCCCTACTCAGTTCTGCTGGACCTCTGAAGAGAGGCTCTATGTAAAAGCACAGGGAAGCCGGGCGTGGTGGCGAACGCTCGTAATCCCAGTACTTGGGAGGCCAAGACAGGAGGATTGCAGGTTCGTGGCCAGCCTCAGCTACTTAGTGCAGCCCTCCGCAACTTAGTGAGACCCTGTTTCAAAATAAAGAATAAAAAGTAGGGCTGGGGATGTAGCTTGGAGATAGAATGCCCCTGGGTTCAATCCCCAGTACTGCAAAACAAAAAGAGCACAGGGAGTCCTAGTCCTCCAGATATTTGACAACTGGGGAGAGTGAAGGAGATGCTTAAGGCCTGGGTCACTTTCTATTTGCAATCAGAAAAGGCCAGCCAAGCTCGCTTGCCTCTCTGTCACCCTAAATCTCAGCACTCAAGTGAGAAAACATTATATTCACAGTGGTACTTTTAGATGTGGGTTCTATGGGATATGTAAGAGAAACCATTGGATGCAAGAAAAAATATTACAACTTCTAGTTTTGCTTATTTGATCTCAAGAAAGGAAGAAATTAAGCTTTACTATTACTTAAAACTTAGTTGTACGAGGCATTTTTATGTCTTCATTTTCTTACAAGTGTTGAATTTCTGGGTGTCTGGTGAAGCAGATAGAGCAATACATTATACAGTTCTTTTTTTGGTAGAGGGACTGAATCTAGGGGCATTCTACCTCTGAGCTACACCCCCAGCCCTATTTTATTTTTTATTTTGAAACAGGGTTTCATTGAGTTGCTGAGGACCTCACTAAGTTGCTTCAAACCTGTGAACCTCCTGTCTCAGCCTCCCAAGTACTGGGATTACAGGCGTGTGCCACCACGCCTGGTTCATTATCTAGTTCTTTCACTAAGCAAACCCTACAAAATGGGCATGTGAGTTTAAAAGATTCCTGAAAAGAACTGCAAAGTAAAGATAAAGAGGCAAGGGCACATGAACAAGAAAGGAAGAGACACTCTGACTGCCAACAGAAGCTTGATCGGCCACACAGTGAAGAGTGACAGCCAAATCCTATTAGACCAGAAGTCAGTGAAAGTATGTGGAAATGATCCAGAAGCCCATCTGAAATCTGAATGCACCCCTCTTTTAAAGCTAGACTTCTCACTAAGTGTATACCTTCAGTTATCAGCAAATCATTAAAAAAAAACAAAAAGTTTTGCACTTGTCTCACTGTTTTAACATGTCTACTTTCAGTATATGTTTTATGATGTCCAAGACATGTTAATACAGTAGTACACATACACATTGTGATTAAACACACACATGTGGGACACAGGATAACTTTTTTTTAATTTATGGGGTTGGTGATCCCTGAACATTGGCAGCCGGTGGTTTAGATGCCTGCAGGGGGCCAACGCACTACTGCGCTTTCTTCCGTCTACTGAGCATGACAGGACATACCTTCATCTGGAGCAGGCAGGTGGGGACGGCCATGCGGCTGATGCTGTCTGAGGAGGTTTTGATATCCACTCTCCAGTCCAGGTCCACCAGGCGAGGCAGGGAGACTGTGGAGGAGACGCTTAGCTCAGAGGGCGTGCCACCCATGTTTACCAAGACTTTCTCAGTGACGGATGGCTTTAGGGGCTGCACACATAGAATGCATTTAAACTACATGGCAAGCCTCTGAAAGAGATGGATAGATGGGGTCCCAGACCCACAGCAAGCCGAGGGCCACCTGCCCTTAGGACTGAAGCCCAGCGGGCAGCATCGCCAGGCTATGGCCAAACCCCAGCCCTCTAGATGTCAGGACAGAATGAGAAGTGTCGCCAGGTTTAGAAGAAGTCCTGGCCTGAGTCTTAGGAAAGCGTAGCTTCAGTGGTGGTGCTAAGAGGCCTTGTTTTATATAGAAACAGAGTTGGTTTGAATATGGGTTCCACTATTCGCCTAGCCTCTGAGCCTCTGTTTCTTCACCTGGAAAATGGGGATAATTTCCACCTAGCTCACAGGGATGTTGGGAGGACTAAATGAGTCAATGCAGATAAAGCGCTCCAGTATCATGACTGGCTCAGAGCAAGCATAATGACTAGTTACTAAGCAAGTACTTTTATTCAATCTTTCAAAGTAATTTCAATTACTGTTAAATTTTTCTTAACTGAAATATAATTATTTTTAAAAATATAATTATTTTAAGTATTTCATTTTCTGCTTTGGATATTTCTGTATTTTTAACAACATACTTCTATAATAATGCTTATAATCAGAAAAAAAGTTAAAAAGTACAATTAAAAAGAAAAAAAAAAGCCAGGCATGATGGCTCACGCTTGTAATTCCAGTACTTGGGAGGCTGAGACAGGAAGATTGCAGGTTCACAGTCAGCTTTAGCAACTTAGTGAGGCTCTCAGCAACTTAGTGAGACCCTGTTTTGAAATAAAATAGGGCTAGGGATGTAGGTTGGAGGTAGAATGCCCCTGGGTTCCATACCCAGTACCACCCAAATAAATGAATGAATAAATACATGAAAAAATAAATAAAAATACAGCATATAGAGTTTGGTTTGGGACTAGAATTTAGGTTAAAATCTTTGGTATCCTGGCAGATTCAGAGCTGGGGAGAAGGTAAGGAAGGCGGGGCAGATGTCTTGGTACTCACTCTGATTTGCTTGGGCTTCAGTTCTCCAAGTAGATCTGTTTATGAGGAAAAGAGGAAGAAAAAAAAAATAATGGAAAAGGGATAAGACTGAGTTTCCTGATAATGACAGAGGCCCTGGGACCTGAGCCTCAGCCTGTCCTGTGATCGTCAGACCTAATCACAGGAAAGGACACCAGAAACGCCTGCCTCCAAAAAGCATGGCTTTGCTTGTTTTACAAAGTTCAACGTGTTAAGGCCACAAGTGCTATTAGTTTTCCTAGCTTAGGACAAGGAAGGGTAAGAGGCTTAATGCATTATAATCTAATTGTGTTATTTTTCTCAAAGACAAAACCGAGAAAAGGTCAACTTATGTTCTCTTTATTGAGCACCTGCTACAATACAGATACAGAGTACTGCATCTTATGAAAAACACACCAAACAGACCTGCCTAATGCTACAGCAAATAGCATCATAGTGAGATGCCATGTAGTCAGAATAAAATGCGGTCATGTATGAAAGATCTAAATAAACAATAAAACCTTTGGTAAATAGGCATTATCAGTTATTGCTATTGGAGAAGCCCGTTCAAGCCTTCTGCTAAACACTAATCAATTATACTTAAGTTTTTTGTGTTGGAAAGGATTTGCCCAGCTCAGAAGATATTCAGATAAATCACAAAAGGAATCTTAAGATGATCAATAAACACATGAAACAGATATTCAACATCATTAGTGTCAAAGATATGGAAGTTGAAATGATGTACCATTTCCATTTGTGGAACTGGGAAAAACTGTGAGAAAAAGTTTCCTAAGCGAAAGTGTGGAAGAGGGGCACAGTGCGTACTACTGCTGGAAAGAGATGGTGCCATCTTTCAAGTTGGGGCCAACTTGATAATATAAGGCCAAAACCCAGTATGTTCATGCCTTTAACCCAGTATTGTGAGCAAAATTGCTACTATAGATTGTTCGCTGAAGTGGAAAACTTAAACATCAAACACTAGGAATTTTAAAATTTATACCTCATTCCTTCATAGAATATATTTAATACTTAACTATTAAAAATGATACTGAAGGTAAGCACTTATTGACCTAATGTTAATGTTAATTACTGCTAACTGAGTATAAGCAACTTATACAATGGCATGATCCTTTTTCCTTAAAAACAAAACCAAAATACCAACCTCTTTATAGATGTGTAAAGGAAAACAATAACCAAGTACTAAAGGCTTTCCACTAAAGAATTAATACTGCTAACTTCTTGGTGGTGAGATTACAGGTGTCTTAGTTTCTTCATTTTGTTTATCCATATTTTCTAATTTTTCAACAATGAACAGATTATTTCTAGAACAGGAATAAAAATAATAAGAAATAAAAAAGAAGGAATTCTTAAAAAGCACTTACACATGTTCTAGAATGATTTTTGTCAGCAGGTTTTTGAGGTTTTGGTGGAAATTCTCTGGAAAGAGAGCCAGAATTGCCTCGGCGGAGGACAGGTCACGGAATGCCACCAGCCTGGTGAGACGGTGCAGAGCCTGGAGGAGCTGAGGGAGAAGCGGGGGCAGAGGTAGGGCTCGGTCCCTCCCACCCTACGGCTGCACACCACCACAGTCATTCCAATGGGTCACAGGAGCACGGAGGCCTCTGAGGCAGACGCTGATGCCCCACACGTGCCTCCGCCACCCCTGACTTCACCTGTTTCTTTGGAAGACAGATGTAGCTGCCTGACCTAAGTTGCTGGCTTGCCAGAAACTCTCTAAGGCAAAGGGTTAATACATCCCTCTTCCTTCTGTGGAAGAATCTGACCTTCGGTTAACTTTCTGGTGCTGTTTCCCTGGTAACCTGAGAGAAGTGGAAAGTCAGCTGGGTTACTAGGCAACCCTGCACTGGTCCAATGCCTATGGACCGAGAGGACTGCGCAAACACCTGGGGCCCTGCGCTCTAGGCTCCCTGAGTGGGGCCGCATGTTCCTTGCAAGAATCTGAAGTGTTTATTGAAATGTGACAAATGTTCCTGTGGAGTGTGGGCATTGAATTCAAGGTGGTAGCAGTGTCATGTCCTTGCTCTTAAGCTGTCACCTGGGAGGAGAAAGAAAACAAATGGTTTCTGGCCAGCTGTATGAACTACTCCCGTGAGAGAGGATTGCTGGACCCTGCCCTGCTGTGTTCCCATCCTATGTCCAAGTGAGGCTTATGGTTGATCTGTGAGTAGAATGATGCTAGGCTGAAACCAAGAAAATCCTTTGGAGGCAGCCATCTCTCTGCTTTAGGGCTTTTTCTGATACTACTGGAGGTGGCTTGACTGCAAATGCATACAACCCAGAAGTGAAGGGAAGTTAAGCCTCCACCAATGAGGGCTGGGAGTCACCGGATAACTGTCTCCTTGCCTCCAGAGAAACAATTCCGAGATGCGTTCTACCTGATTTTTTTTTTTTTTT